>JAAQPG010001378.1:0-11480 GCA_013186905.1 Fusarium udum | reverse complement strand
GAATTAGCTGACCATCACATAAGGCAATTAAAGTTCATTAACATTATTCCGTCGTCTCGCCACTATTCTAAATAGATTCATATAGTGATACATATCTATCCTTCGAAACATAAGCCCATGTCTTTCAAGATATCTTCTGCCCTTATGTCAATTCCACCCGTTCTAACGTCCTCAACGCCGAAGCCCAGGAACATCTCGTCGCCAATGAATCCATGGTACTTCTGCTCACGACTCTTCCAGCTCATAGATGTCACGTAAAACATATCCGAAGTCTCCTTCTCGGGATATTTCTTACGGCCATGAATCCAAATAGGTTTTCTTGACATGGCATGAATCTCAAAGGGAGCCTGCTGCTTGAATAGCATAACATACGGCTCGTACACACTGTGATAGTTAAAGAAGGACTTATGCTGGTATATCACCATGATAAAGGTGTTGCTGTCATCAGGGACACAGGAGGGTTCGTCTCGACGACACATGGTGACTTTGAGAGAATTGGTGGTCTGGTGGATGGACTCGAGATCGGTTTGGATATTGGGGAGATATTTGCCCAGACATTGCTCATCGCCTACTGCGGCTGGTGCAAGGCCAGGACCAGCTGAGCCATCGGGGTTCATTTGGGCAAACACCCTCTTAGGATTGATGTCGTAGTGCGTATACATATTGCCGGCGGAATCCCAGAAGAGGAACCAATTCTTCTCAACCATATTCCAAGGCAGTGGTCTTTGGAGCTCAGTGCCGACTCTGAATACACCCAGATTCTCCATATCACCCGACCAGCCTGTCAGTGTCCGAAAGTCCTGAACGAACTGGCCAAAGCAAGTGTGTATGGAGTTTGATCCATATGTCGTGTAAGGTTTATCAGGGCCATAAAACACGCGTGCATCGTGTGGGCCCATGTTCATATGGAAATACGCCATGTCGCCTTGACATTTGTCTCCTCCCACAGTCGCAGTGACAGGCAGAGTAGTGGGTGAGTGAAGACATCGAAGGACGCCGTCTTGGAATGCAGCATTGCAAACAAGCTCAGCAAACCAGAGTGAATTACCGCCTTCTTGCAGCCATTGAGCTACGACAATCCATGTGTTTTCCAGTGTAGGATGGGGGATGAGATTGGGGTTAAGAGCAGTGAAGTCTCTGAAGTCAATCTCGAAGAACTTCTTGTCTTTGGTGGATAATGAGAAGACTTCAACATGTGTTGCGCTGACATCTTGAGGAATGATACCCTCGCCGAAAGGTTTGTCTTCTGGTGAATTTGTCTTGGCAGCCGGCGACGATTGAACTGGTGATGCTTTTGTTGCGGTTGGTTCTTCGTCAGCCAAGAGTTCTTGCTCATCCCCAGGTGACTTCTTCAGCTGCGATGGAACCCATCCTTGAACATGGGCAGGGAAAGATGATGGATCAAGATAGAGCTTCAGAGCAAAGACAACAAGCAGAAAGACTGGTATCACGAACAGCACAAGCTTTCGAGAATCTCGGACGAGCATCTTGAAGCATTCAATGCACTTCGTAAAGGAGCGAATGTGTCGGAGAATGGAGTTTGATGCAGGCGGGGTCCGGTGAAGCCCTTGAACGATAACAATGCAGCTTTGATTGTGACTGTGACTGCGCCGTACGTCATTAAACTAATCCTTATTTGAACCGCACTCCGTGGACAGGGGTCAAATCGTAAGATGACCCTTTACGCCGAAGAGGAGCTGAGAGATTATTCACGCGGGAGATGCGGAGTCTAGAGATGGTGATAATCATGCAGCACCGGCAATTGGCTTTTACTCAGAGGCCAATGACATTTCAAGGACCCTACACAGCTGAAGATAAGTTGACGGGGGAAACCTGGCAGATTGTGACATTCAATGCCGCCGCAATTCGACGTCGACACATTTTTCATATGCATGCCGAGGCTGCTGAGGTACTTTTGCGGGGTGGCATTGCACTAGTCAACGGCGCATGTTCCTGAACAGGGGACGTTCTTTTCTGATCGTGGAGGTGTGCAGATCTTAGTCGCGGGAGCGGGGATTAGCGTAATGAGAAGAGGTTGGGGTTCCTTGCATGGCTTGGTAATACGAAGCCCTTGCCTTCTTCAACGGCAATCTCATGCAGGTGACCCTCCATCTTTTTGGGCGGTGAGCCGAGAATCACAAGCAAAAAATAGAGCATGCGATATTATGCCCCAAATCGATCTGACATCGAGGTCTGAGGGTACGGTAGATATCCTCAGATCTAACGGTGGGAGAGCTGAGACTAGCATGAGAGTGACACATGTGATGTTACCGAAAAGAATTAAGCTTGATTTTATTCTGCATCAAGATCTATGCTACGCTTTGGCCTGCTTGCTAGTTGGATCCCCCAACGCCTTCTTATAGAACCACGCTGCAAACTTAACGCTGGGCGTGTCGATAAACCGTGTCACGACGTCAGCTAGCCCGAACGTCAAGGGCACGAGGATCAGCTGAGGTAGGAGAAATGAGATCTCCAATCCCAAAGGTCCAGACATTGGCAAGGCTAGCTTGTTTGCCCAATGGGGAATGTTCTTCATGATCTCCTCGTTCTGCCACCCCGCTGCCACATAGAGTCGCTCACCAATAGTCCATAGCACAGGACCGTGGACGAGATATAGAGCGAATGAGATACGTCCGAGCCACTGACAGAATCTCGATTCGAAGAAGCTCTTCAGCCAGAAGATTCGAGGGATGGATGCAACCAAGAACACAGCTGCGTAGAAGAGGTAGAACCACTTGTAGTCAAACACTGCTTGAGGCTTGAACCATGAAAGGTAGTAGAAACCCCTGTTCTTGGCAAGCTGCTCAACATTGCGGTTCTCAGATGGTACTCCACCAAGGAACAAGCTGAAGATCAGGAGATGGTAAAAGATAAACTCCTTGGCAGGTTCCAGACGTGCCATCCAGCGGGGCAGATCGCCCTTGCTGGCAAGAAGATCTAGATCGCAGAGGAGCATGCCAGCCGTGAACATGGAGTAGAATGACCCATCTGCGATGTACATGAAGTAGAAGATCAAACCCGTCTCGCACCAGAGACGAGCATTCTTCGAACATCGAGAGAACGCCATCTGTGCTGTAAAGATAACGACAGAGCCTTTGAATTCGATGGGGATAGACCATAAGTGGCGGTTGTAGGTCAACCATGGCTCTCCACCTTCTTTGAAGACAAAACTAAAGTTCTTGAACTCATAGTAGAAGGCCCAAAGCTCGTCATACCAGCTCTTTTGCTGCGTCATGATTCGTACCCAGACGCCAAACATGTGCAGTAATGTGATGTAGGCGAGCATAGACATGATGAGAGGGAGGTAAAGGCGGATCCAGCGCCTGAAGAGCGAAGATGCTATGACATCGCCCAATTGCGCATGCTCTCCAGACTGAATAAGGCCCATTGGCTTGAGCGACAGAACATAGCCTGAGATGATGAAGAATGTCGATACTGCATAATGGCCACCTGTGAAGAAATGCCTTATGAAGGGGAATGATGCAAAGTAATGCTTTCCTCCGTAGCCAAAAGCATTTTCGAGGATTGCATTCTGGCCAACGATGTCGTGTGCCCAAAGCTCATGATGATGGAAGTACACGAGAAGGGCAGCGAAACCTCGAAGACCATCTAGGTAAGCTGTTGGACGGAGGTTCTCGAGGGGTCGTGTTCTGGCGCGAATGGCGGCTCTGGTGGTGTTGATGATGTGTTTTAGTTTGCCGCCTGCAGCCGCTGGTTTCCAGGATGAGTAGGACTTTGCAAGTGTCCAGTCTGAGCCTGAGTCCGTCTTGACTTCATCCCAGTCGTCGCTGTCAAGGAGACCACTTGTTCGAGGCGACATTTTCGATAGTTCAGAGGCTTTGGAACAAAAAATCTTGACAATTCAAGATGTTGTCTGTCTGTTCAATTGATGAAGACGAGGGACCTGATGTACTCCGCAACTCCCGATATGCGACTCGGAGAAAAGCCCCAACTAAGAATCACAAGCCGAGGAAAGCATGTGTAAAAATATGACAAGCAACAAAAAAAAACAAGGCCCTTGAAGATGGGGTATATCACGAAGCAGGGATTGGGACCTTTGGTGTGCGGAGACCAACGGCGTGAAAAGAGAAATTCATCATCTTGATGGAGGCATATCTTCGCTCTCATGACGTTGCACCATGGTGATGTTACATGAGGGGCGCCAGCGTTGCAGAATCCTTCCGTAAAAGCACCTTTAGGAACACCAACGGAAATTCGGCAGCCACAGTGAGTAATTAGCTCAACCAACAATGGATGAGGATTCGTGGGTTAGGGCGGGAGGCTTGTATGATTAGGGAATGGTTCGTGTGCGGGGATTGGGGACAGGGGCTATATCCGAGGCTCGTTCCCCGGATCACAAGCCAAGACGGTAGTTGAATGCCTAACATCACAGCGATTCTATTCATTCCATGGGTGGCTTGACCTTAGACTTCTGCAAGGCACGTTAAAGCCACAATGTCTGTGGTATGTTGATCTCGATACTATCGAATACAGTTTATACACACGTGCGACCTATTCTTAGAGAGTTTCACTACGGGTAGACTAGAGCTGGAAAGACATCGAGACAACTCCTCACAACCAACAAACCTCACTTTCTGATGCATCACCAAACTCGGCCAGTTAATTACCCCATGCCCCATCACATCCCCCCCAGAAGCACGGCCTCGTAATACCCCAGGCCGCTCCCAACCCACCTCCACGATCCCCCCCATCCTACGGAGGAGCTGCCTTTCCTGGAAGTTCTCTACTCGACCCCTGCCGAGATGCACAACAATCACATGGGGTCAGCCATGGATTCTCTCTCCACAATCCTTCTTCGGTCCTCTTCCGCAGCTGCAAGACGGTAATTTGATAAGAAAACGTCTCTCTCATCTTGTGAAAAGGTCCGTAGTACTTTTCTTGGTAAACGCTTGGTTACGTCGAGTTCCACTTAAGGGTTCTAGGGCTCAGCTGCATGTTGCATTTTCCATCTGCAGATAACTCTTTTTTTTTTCTCTTCTCCTTGCTCAGTGTCAGTGTCAGTGTCTCTTCTGCTTTGCCTGCAGAGAAAGCTTCTTGCCTGTGAATACGTCTACTGGTCATGGCGAGTGGCCCTCGTCGAAATATCCCGTCTAATCTTCGTATCCCTCCTACCACTGCTGAGTGGACCGTTACAAAGACCGATAGCCACGATACCAAGATGGGCACTCCATTGGGCTCGCCAACTCTGGCAGCCTCGACAGCAAAGTTCAGAAACAAAGTCCCAGCCCAGATGCAACGATGTATACCACTGTACATGGCATGTGTCATCGTCCTCTTCATCATCCTTAACTTCGACATCTTCTACTCTATACCCAGCCCCCTCGGCGTGTTCCGAAAAGAAAAAGAGATTGTATCAACACCATCACGCTTCAGCACGTTTCCACAAAAGATCTGGCAAACGTGGAAAGTTGATCCATTAAACTTTGAGGATCGTGACTTGATCACTTCAAGGACGTGGGTCAATAAGAACCCTGGAATGCGATATGAAGTTCTCACAGACGACAATGAGCTTGCGTTTGTGGAGGAGCACTTTGGTGCGGGGAGTGCGATAAATCGACCGGATATTGTCAGGTTTTACAAGAGCATCAACTTGCATATTATCAAGGCTGATCTATTGAGATACATGATCATGTATGCTCAAGGAGGTGTCTACGCAGACATTGACGTCGAGGCGCTGAGGCCTGTGCATCGTTTTATCCCCGAGCGATACGACGAGAGAGACATTGACTTGATCGTTGGTGTTGAGATTGATCAGCCCGAGTTCAGCGATCATCCTATCCTAGGCAAGAAATCAAAGTCTTTCTGCCAATGGACCATCATTGCAAAGCCTCACCAACCAGTCATGCTTCACCTCATCGAGCATATCATGGTCTGGCTCAAGGCCGAAGCAAAGAAACAAAAGGTTGCTCTTGGAGACATCGAGCTTACCTTTGACCAAGTCATCAGTGGCACTGGTCCTTCTGCTTTTACAGGAGCTTTGCTGGAGCAGATGCGCAAGAATCATCGTGGTGGGAAGGTCACATGGGATCTATTCCACAACCTCGATGAGTCCAGAGTCGTCGGTCGAGTTCTTGTTCTCAACGTCGAGGCCTTTTGTGCTGGACAAGGCCACTCAGACTCTGGCAACCACGACTCTCGTGGAGCTTTGGTTAAGCACCACTACCATGCCTCCAACTGGCCCAGCAAGCATCCTCGCTACCGTCATCCAGCGTACGGTCAGGTAGAGGACTGCAACTGGAATGTGGAGTGCGTGAGGCTCTGGGACGAGAACGTCGCTGAGTGGGACAAGCTCTCGGAGGAAGAGAAGAAGTTGAAGATCGAACAGGCCAAGAAGCCTGATCTTGGTCTATGACCTGCAAGAAATTGATTGATATTTAGAAGTGCTCTGGACATCGGCGTTGAGTTTGAATTTCGGAATCCGGATACCTGAGGTCGTATAGACGCGTAATTGATGAATGAGACCAAATAAACTCTATAACCGCCTGATCAGGCCATTATCCAATTATTGCATCCCGTGAAAAGTGCCGTCTCTATATATACAAGTATCGCATTCCTTGCATCTGCGACCGTGGCTTGGCGCATGTTCTAGGAGCCGAGGCATCGACAAGGGTAGACCAACTCTATTCGGGATAATCCAACCCCGCGCGTCCCGAACCTCCGTCTTCATATTCTGGGCGTCTGCGCCGCTTCTCTCTCTTTCCAAAAACATAATCACTCAATTTAATCATGGCTTCTCAAGATAAACAACCTGTCATCATCGTCGGCGCTGGCCTGGCTGGCCTCGTCGCTGCTTTTGAACTCTCAGAGCGCAATGTCCCCGTTCTGTTGGTCGATCAAGAAAATGAAAACAACATCGGCGGACAAGCTTTTTGGTCGCTGGGTGGCGTGTTTATGGTCGACTCTTCGTATCAGCGAAGGATGGGGATTAAAGACTCGAAGGAGTTGGCGTACAGAGATTGGATGGGCTCAGCAAGATTTGATCGTGAAAAGGAGGATTACTGGCCTCGTAAGTGGGCCAAGGCCTTCGTGGACTTTGCCACCGATGAGATGGAGGATTATGTCAGGGCGAGGGGCCTCGGCTTCTTGATGAATGTCGGGTGGGCTGAGAGAGGTGATGGCACTGCAGATGGCCATGGAAATTCCGTTCCAAGATTCCATGTCAGTTGGGGAACAGGACCAGAGGTTGTCAAGGTCTTTGCAGACCCTGTCAAGAAAGCTGCAGAGAATGGCATCGTCACCTTCAAGTTTAGACACAGAGTTGATGAGCTGATCATCGATGACAACGGACGTGCTGTTGGAGTACGAGGCACAACTCTCGAAGACGATGATGCTGCCCGTGGCGTCAAGTCGAACCGAGTCGAAAAAGACAAGTTTGAAATTTACGGCTCAGCAGTTGTCGTTTCTTCAGGAGGCATTGGAGGAAATGTCGATGCCGTCAAGGCTGCATGGCCTGTTGAGAGATTAGGTCCCAAAATCCCAGAGACCTTTGTCATTGGTGTTCCTCATCATGTCGATGGACGCATGATCGGTATATCCGAAGATGCGGGTGCGAACGTCATCAACCGCGACCGAATGTGGCATTACACTGAAGGCCTTCAGAACTGGAACCCCATCTGGCCAGACCATGGTATCAGAGTCCTCCCTGCTCCTTCATCTCTTTGGCTCGATGCAACTGGCAAGCGACTGCCACCATTCCTCTACCCAGGCTCCGATACCCTTGCGACGTTGAAGTATATCTGCAGCACAGGATATGACTACACCTGGTTCATCCTCGACCAGAGCATCATCGCCCGTGAATTCGCCCTCTCCGGCTCAGAGCAGAATCCTGATGTTACTAACAAGAGTATCTGGTTGCTTCTCACCCGGATCTTTGGCAAGAAAGGCACCGTCCCTGTTCAGAACTTTCAAAAGCACGGCAAGGACTTCGTTGTCCGCGATAACCTGGAAGATTTAGTAGTCGGTATGAACGAACTCGCCAAGAAACGCAACGGTCCGCTACTTGAGTTCGACGCTATCAAAGAGGTAGTCGAAACAAGAGACGGCCAATTCAACAACCCATACTCCAAAGACGCACAAGCAATGCTTATCAACAATGCGCGAACATACTGGGCTGATCGTCGAAGCCGAGTTGCTCCACCCCATAGACTTCTTGACAAGGCCCATGGACCTTTGATCGCTGTGCAGATGAACATTCTTACGCGCAAGACTCTGGGCGGTATTGAGACGAATCTGGATAGCAATGTCATGCGAGCAGACGGTACACCGTTCCCCGGATTATACGCAGCTGGCGAAGTTGCGGGCTTTGGCGGTGGAGGTGTTCATGGGTATAATTCTCTTGAAGGAACGTTTGTTGGAGGATGTATCTTCTCGGGGCGTGCTGCTGGAAGGGCTCTTGCTCGTGAGATCTTGGGTGAGAATGATTCGGATGGAGGAGAGCTGAAGAAGGTGAACTCTCGTCTTTGAGCTAGTGATCGGAAACGTTTCCTTTGGGTTGGCTGGATTTTAGCGCATTTTGCAAGTAGTGACACGTTTGATGTTGATATAAGATCAGTATGAGTAGGATGATATGACATTTCTTTGTGTCGGCAATGATGGTTGTCCCGATATGCGTGTGCCGTGAGATCAATGTTTCATTTATCTGCAAGACACAATGCAATTGTCGTAATGCTGTAAGAATTTTATCTACAAATGTAACCTGACTATATGCACATATTTGAGTCATTGCAACCATGGAGATTAATTAGAACCTCACATTGGACTCAACTGATCCCCAAACAATTCGTATTTGGTCACTCCAGGGTAGCCAACATTTGCTTCCATGGCTGAAACAACATCGGCCGGCATGGCCCTACCCGAAGCCAATCCTCGGAGTGGCGCTTGAACCCATGGATATCCATGGCTAAGGCTGACTGGTTACAGGGATTATTGGGCGTCTAAACTCGAACTTGGGCCTGGCTAGCTTGGATCGCGTGGCTTGGTGAAATTATCCCTCAACGGCGGTGATTGTTTATATTTATACAATACGGTTGATTTTAAGCTTTAAATGTAGAGACCAGATATGAATACAGTACGAGTTCGTATATATGAAGGGGGTTGGTCATTGTCAGGTCATTGATCCGAAAACTCTACTCCATCGGGTATCTCAACATATCCGTGCTATCGCCACTAACTCAACTTCAATTTCCCATCGGTGCAGCCTCAGTCGGACTCTTATAAATCCGCTCCTAATCCACGCCATTAAATTAATTTTGGTATCAGAAGGATCCGAGCTAGTGGTCTCGAGTGTAAGAAAGCGGAACTCCTACCTATAATCTCACCGTCTCACTGGATAACACCCCGGCCCCCAAAATTTCCCCTTCAACGCTAAGACAGGGATCTTCGCCCATCGGGGCTGAGTGATGAAACAGAGACTGGACTGAGCAACTGAGCGTGGTGTCTCCCCTTCTACTGCTTCTTCTCTCTTCTGCTTTTATCATCTTGGTCTGCTGATGACTGGGTGACCAACAGAAAACTCGTGATAGCCTCTTGTTAAGGATCGCGAGGCTGAAAAGTTCTAATATTCTTTGAGAGAAGCTCTATAACGACATAATGATCGCCATCTTACCCTTCACCGTACTGCTGGGCAGCTTTGCCGCCAGAGTTGCTGCTGACACCAGTTTTATCACCCCTGGAGGATCTGGTTCGTCAGGATGGAAGAACAACCCAACATACGATGTCGATGATAGCATGAACGTGGAATGGAATACGGACCTTGAAGAGACAAACCTATTACTCTGGCAGGACTATCCTCCCGCTGGCGGCGGTACTCAGTTCTTCGTCCAGCTGAAAGGTACACAGGCACGCGTAGACTATCTGAGGTCTCTATCAGCTAACATCCGATGCCTAGAAAACACAACATCGACGAGTTTTATCTGGACAGTCAACTTTGGCGGCTTCTCTACAGAAGTTGGTGACAACCGAGACGCTGTTTTTCACTACTCCCTCTTTAAGTCCGGCACAAACGACATCGTCGCCAACTCAGCTGCGTTCAACGTTACCGTCCCCAAAGATGAGACGACATCTGCCTCTCTTGCTTCAACAACCGCCCTCCCAAGTCCTTCATCGACCGGTGTCCTTTCTGAGACGACAACGACCGAAGCTGCGACCGAGACAACAACAGACACTTCCTCGGATAAAGATGAGGGAGGTCTCTCTACTGGTGCTGTTGCCGGCGTGGCGGTCGGTGCGACCATTGGTGGTATTGCCTTGCTCGCTGGTGTAGGCTTTCTTCTCTGGCGACATTTCCGAAAGGGCAAGGGTGCTACAGCTGGGGGGTACGCGCCGCCCAGTGAGATGCCTGTTGGTGCGCAGAACCAGCCTGTGCATGAGTACTACAAACCTCCCACGCAGCAGGCTCCGGCTGAGATGGCTGGCCAGCCTTGGGTTCACCCATCACAGAACGGATACCAGGGACCTGGTGGTCTTCACGAGGCGCCTTAGTTCGTGGATGAAATGAACGCAGAGGGGGACTGTGTATAGCCTGAGGGTGAAAAGGTTTCAAGATGTTGAATAGCAAAGCATGGAGTTGATTGGTTCAGCCGGTTTTATGTTTCTTAATTACCTATTTCGATACCAAGAATTTATTTAACAATATCCTTGCTTCATTGAACTAACTGTGAGTGATGAACAGTAACGAGTGTGACATATACGTAACCTTCGACATGATGCTTCACTCGGAAGTGAGGTATCAACGCGAAGTCCCCCTCAAATGACATTAAGAACAGGCTAATATGTATTTCTTAATTCCGTTCATTTTTCATCTCAAGATCCTTGGCCAGTTTTTCTCCCTCTCCTTCACATCATCCGTCACACTGTCCCCAAAGTCATCCAACTCAGCAATCTTCCTGACCGTAACCTCACCCTCCTTGAAAGGAATTTTCTTCGCCCAACTAACGGCTTCTTCGCCGTCTTTGGTTTTGAGAATCCACCAGCCACAAACGTGACCTTCTTTCACAACATCAAAAGGCCCCTTGGTGACCTGTGCAGGACCATCCATGGAGTATGTAACACGGTAGCCATCTTTGGTTGGACTGAGACCGTCAGCTGAGAGAAGAACGCCAGCTTCATGAAGCTCTTCGTTGAAAGTGGTCATTTCTTCAAAGATCTGTTGAGAGGAATGTGTGTGTATTGACTGTGGCTAACTACAGTCTCGGGCCGAGTAGGCCAGCTGATATACGAGGTAGGTGCCTCAGGCATCTTCAATACCACCCCTTAGCCGGGCCATAACAGCTCTACAAGTAAAGCTATTTACAAGATAATAATTGCCTTTCCTCTCATTTTCTTAGTGTTTTCTACATTAGCAGTACCTGCAGATTAAGCTATCAGATGAATTAGCCGTGTAATTAATATATCAGTGCCTTTATAAGCCTATCTGCTGCTATCTTATTTATCCTAATATATTATATATTAAAATAGCCTAT
>JAAQPG010001375.1:0-10965 GCA_013186905.1 Fusarium udum | reverse complement strand
TGTCGATTTGGCCTTCCGTAATCTCAGATCGCTGACAAATTGACTTCTTTAGCGCAAAACCACACTAGCCACAATTCCCACAGCAGTATCCATACATAAACAGACGCGTTTTGACAGGGGCATGTCATTGGTTGCTTGACCCAATTGCCTACCCTGCACTAATATTTAGTATTTATAATAATACAGATAAAAAGATCTTTATCTTTAGTTATATCTTATTAAAGCAATGATATTTTCTGGTTCTTTAAACATAGTGCTTAATATACAGCTTATACTTAACGCAATATGATCTGTGCACTCTATGTCCATGTTGCATTCAGTTTGTTTGTTAGCCGATGTACTGGCCAACCAATGCTTTTCCCAAAGCCATTTATAAAATCCAGCACTTCCTGTCGTTCTATAGGATTAGTTAGCAAACAACCACCTGGGCTGTCAGTAAGCTTTCATTTAATAGAAGTAATTCAGAACTCACAGGTAAAGAGTATATGATGCACAGTGAACCCAGCACCAACTACAGAAGGGTTGTGGATGCCGAGACCGACAGCGATATGAAGATCATTCAAGGCCGCTTTCTAGTATCTCAATGTTAGCAAAAAGACGTCAGTGGAGATGGCTGACATACATCTGCAGCCACCCGATGCTCGATGGTTCTCAAGCTAGACACCCATAGTCTAGGCTCAGAGATATGCAACAGAATGCGAGCCAGACAATAGTGTTGATATCCCATAACTACAGAAGCATAAGTTATGTTTCTCAACCGAAAAGCACACAATGCACTCACCTTGAGCCGGATTCATCATCCATACTACAGGAAACGCGGATTTAACACCAGTAGAAGCACTTTCCATGTCACAGTGATAAGGATGATAATGCGCTGGTATCGAATCATGCCATAGCGCGACCTCCTTACCGAGATGCGCCCAGGTTTCGTAGTCGGGCTGTGCACCTGGGCCAAAACAAGTCTCTAATACTTGACAGCAGACAAGGATTATCCGATTGGCAAAGTCCTCATCAGTCGTATCTATAAATGATCTCGAACGTCTGTATTTGTTCAGATCTACTTGCATGGGTTCGCCTTTGATCAGAGAGATGTGTAGGTTCTGTCGAAGCAGAATCCAGCTGGCTGCTTCGCTCAAGCCGCCTTCAGCTATGAAGTCGGGGATGTTGTTCCAGAGTCGTGCGCATCCAATAAGATGAGTTCCTGTATCAACATCTTCAAACTTGTTAATACGTAAGCTATGGTAATGAATCTCCTGGGACTGGCTTACCGCACATCTCCTCGTATAACCGTAGGAGGACTGCTGCTGCTAGAAGGTTCTCGTCCAAAGATGACATTGGGTCATCAAGAATGGGTATCAAAATGCGTAGAGCATGGCTATGATACTCTTCACTACTTTCATCGTCAATGCCAGTGATCATGACCTGATGACGTGATGAGAACGCTAGGATGGAGTATGCTAGGAGGGGTAGTTGGCGAGCCCTCTTCGGCACTTCACGACCAAAGCGTTTTGAAGGATCACAGATATCAATCTGGACTGGACATTAGAGAGATGACATTATTGGGATGACAATGGCTCACTCTTGGTGAAAGATCTTGCAGGTAATTTACTAAGAGAAACGCTTCCCGTCTAGTTCTTATCGGGGACGTCAATCCACGCGGGCTGCCAATAAGACAGTTGGATGCAAGGGATGCCGGAGAAGACAGCCTTGCTATACATTAACCCACGTCTGACACTCAGTCCTTGCGGAGAGACTCACTGTACATCTTCCCTTGATTTGTATTCTGGGGAGCGAGCTGCAAGCAATAGAGACGGCGGTATAACCGCATCGTGGATAGGCGATTCCGCCATGGTGAGATGAGAGTTGAGCGAAGACTAACCTGTAGGCGACGAATGAACAGCAGCACTATGATTAGGTAATTCGCCAACTTTTTTGCTTTTTCTAACACTCGTGATGCATTGGCTCTTGCAGCGAGTGGTAGAATTCCCCGCAGACATTGGCTCAATTTGGTGTAATTGTTCCGGGTCTAAATCTAGCGCCAGGAAACTAGCCTCGGAACAAATATCCCAGTTACGGATTTTGTCATTACAATGACAGTTATTTCTGATCCACTTGGACCCGGAATTACCTACCTACCGAGCCAAATTAAGGTATAAGTCTCCCGACCCCAGGTTGTACTGTACCTCGTGCCCCGCTATTTCCATTTTGCTCCTTGCTCTCCTACGCATGTCACGATATGGGACGGACTGGACAACGAATCTCGGGTTGTAAGGTGAGTCCAGGGAAATGTTTCTCGTTTATCGCTATCTGACTAATTGCTGCAAGAATTGCCGTTTAAAGTGAGCTACGTCATACAGGTAAATTGATTGCGGCTAAACTTAGGCCTGTTTGCTAGACATCTGAAATGTAACGTCTTGTCTTGTATTCCATTCCAGGTGCAGGACCAATATGCTGATACGACCTACACGTCACAGGCGACGATGAAGAGCCGTGTGCTCAATGTATCACGAGAAACCTACATTGTGACAGAAGCTTTCAATGCCGATTTCGCCACAGCAGGCTTGACTCCAAGTAAGCAATGGTAATATCCTCTACAACGCAAATAAAGTACTAAGAAAGAAAGGGCAAGAAAGCGAGGAAGAGGACTGGACTTTCCATCTAATCAACGATGGTGTAAGCTCGACAAGCAGAAGATTGAATTTGTGGATCAGACCTTGGACATCGTTCGATCATTTAACTCGTTTTCAGACCCCGAAGCCTATCCCAGCTCCTCGGAAGACCAGCCCGTTTACTTCCTAGAAAGACAAGACGAAGAGGATACGCCACTATCTCTAACTAATCAACATGATGTAGACGATGGTGAGCGACGTCTGACCAGCTCGACTTACTCGTATACAGATACTCAGCCCCAAGGGTCTAGTAATCTGGGCCATTCCACTTTGCCATTCCACCAGCATTCTGAACAATTACCTGGGCTGGTGTTTCACGAATACGCAAACGATTCAGCTGGGCAAATCGATAGTGAACTGAATAACACCGAATTTGAGGGACAGGATACCTATGCTTCATATGGTGATAGATACCAGCTAGGTCTACCCACTTGTGTACTCAAGCGAGACGAGGCAGAGCTGGTTCGTCACTTTTTCTCCGGCTTCAGTGATGCTTTTGATCTTGGGGATCCAGATCGGGCGTTCTCCAGTTGGTTATCAACTCGAGTGTTGCAATCCCCTCGACTTCTCGAGTCTACCTTAACGATCGCCTCGAGACACCTTGGCAAGGGGAGGTCTAGTAAAGCTTGCTTGGACTCAGCGGCTGAGACGTCTTCTGATTACACTCAAAGTTTGCCTAGCATCAACTCAAACGTGAGTTGTTCCACGGAAGGGATCAGTTCTGTGGCGGACCTGTTGTCTCGATTTGCGCAAAGCATGGAAGGTCAGTCTCTTTATCGTCGAAAACTTGTGCTATCTGCTGTCTGGAGCATCTTTATTGTTGTCCTGTTAGTATAGGACCCTTTCCACTAATTACGATGTATGCACAGCTAAATGCTCGATCCCCTCTCTCTCTATCGGCCAAGCGAATACGATGACCGAGCCGGCAGGGCTCCTTGAACCAGAGGACCTCCCCGAAGCCGCCTGGTGGGTAAACCTGCGACTGGAAGCCTACTTGGCAATTGTAAATCAGGCCCCTTTCCCACTATACTTGGATTCTCCGTGTGTAGAAAGAAAAGGTGCCCCCGTGGATGACACGGACTGGGCGAATCTTATGCTTCTTCACCTGATAGACATTATCCGATATTGTTTCTCAGACAACAAGGATACCGAGCACTATGCAGCGCTGCTGAAAGACATAGCTATCTGGTCAGAGAACAAACCGGATTCCTTCGATCCCATATATACATGCAATAACCCCGAGAAACAAGTACTTCCAGATATATGGCTATACAGCGAACCAGTGGCTGCTGGTTTGCAATACTATCACCTCAGCAGGATGCTTCTCATGTCTCACGATCCCCGTCTTCCAAAGATTGGGCTTGCAAGGAACAGGACAATGAAGCAGATAGAGGTACAGGAACACAATGCTACCGAGGGATAATTGTCTAATGCCTAGTAGGTCGAAATGAAGACAGACACCAAGATAGTCTGTGCAATCGCCGCAGGCATGGGCGAAGCCAGTCCCACGTACCTGTGTGTTAATATAGGCCCCGAATCTTGGCGATTATGCTTATGTGTATTCAGGACTGCATGTATGGCCATCGCGTTGGTCGGAGACCTTTTCGACAAACGCGATGAGCAGGATACCCTCCTTTGTGTTCTAACTAATGCAACTGATCGGTTTGGATGGCCAACTTCTTACATGTATGGTTCGACTAATATCTTCATTTACTATCAGAAAGCTAATCAGGTATAGAAAGGACAGTCTGAAGAAGACGTGGGGATGGCTTTAGCTAGGCCCTGATAATAGGTGTAAATTGTCTAATTTTGAGTCTTTGGATATATGCTTACGAAGCGCTGTATGCGATGTTCTAATAGCGAAGTTGATTTTGGGCATTCCAGGAGTAATCATCCATCAGTATCAGCTTTAAATTAATAAGCCCATCGGAGAAGAGTGTAGGCAAATAAAACCAGAACATAGCATGGTTCCCCATGGGGTTGTCCAGAAGATGCGCCACTAGTCTCCACTCGCTCCAAAGCATGAGGCCCATGACAGATATGGGGTATTTGTTCCGGTGACAAGCAAGACAGTCTCCGCCCTTTTCGGAACAACAACACCAAAACGAGAAGAATCGCAAATGTCGACGCTAACTCCCCGCTATTCGTTATCCACATGTTCTAGGCCAAGCCACGAATTCAAGCACGCAGTGAACTGAAGCTTGCCTTGCCAAATGATAGAGGAAATTAACTCCGGCAGATACGAAGCCTATTCTTTCACCCCAGACTCTCCCACAATCGGGGATCGCAGAACATGGAGCCGACGGCAGTCAACACGGACAAGCGGGGTTGTTATCTGGGGAAGACTGTTTCTTGAATCAAAATGATTCCCAGGTTTCAGTCCCTGCCCCCGCTCATACCCCAACTTTTGAGGCGATCTAACCCCGGAAAACAAGGTTTCTCGGGATCGTGAGAGTGGGCTAGCCCAATCAAACAGCATGTAATTGTCGCATGAATCGTTAGCCTCGTAGGAGTATATATACAGTGCTGCGCTCCTTTTACATATCGAAGTTCCCTCCACAACAAGCTCGTTCATCTGCATCACAGCATTCATCTCTATCTCAGTCTCCCGTCTTGACGTTTCGCAACATGTCTTCCCACGATGAGCGCAAGTCCTCAACTGAGGGCGGTGCCATAGAAAAGTCAACGTCCACCAATGTCGAACACCTTGAAAAGTCCCACGGCACTGTTGTCGAATTCGACGACTCCATTGAAGATACTAAGCCTTCCAAATCCGTTTGGCTCATCACATTTACTGTTGCCATGGGCGGCTTCTTGTTCGGTACGTAGCCCGTACACGTATTTTGCTTCTGAGCTCCCCTAACAGAATCTGCTAGGTTATGACACTGGTGTCATCTCAGCCGTTCTGGTCACTATCGGCGATGATCTCGGCCACAATCTCGATTCCCATGAGCAAGAGCTCATCACCTCCATCACTTCTGGCGGCGCTCTCATCGGTGCTCTGATGGCAGGCCTTCCAGCTGACAAATACGGCCGTAAGCTTGGAATCTACATCGGTTGCTTTCTCTTCCTCGTTGGGTCTATTGTCCAGGCTGCTGCCTTCAATATTGCCGCCATGACTGCTGGACGTCTAATCGTGGGATTTGGAGTGGGTTCGGCGGCGATGATCATTGTAAGAGGAAAAATCTTCTCAAAGTTATCTTGGACCAAGTCACTAACATATCAATTCAGCCTCTTTATATTGGAGAGCTCGCCCCTGCCAAGTACCGTGGTCGCATGATTGCCTTCGACAACCTCAGTGTGACACTGGGTCAATTGGTTTCCTATGCTCTTGGAGCAGCTCTTACCGATGTTCCTCATGGCTGGAGATATATGATCGCTATTGGCGGCGTCCCTCCCATCATCCTTGCTGCTCTGCTCCCTCGTTGCCCTGAGTCACCTCGACAGCTTATTGCGCATGGAAAGAAAGACGAAGCTGAGCAGTGCCTGCGACGAGTTTACCCAGCTGCTACTGAGCAACAGCTTAAGTCTAAACTTGAACACCTGATATGGACTATTGAGGCCGAGTCTGCGGTTGTGGCCAATAAGTCTCTTTGGTGGCAGTTCAAGCAGCTTCACTGTGTGCCCTCCAACCTTCGTGCGCTGATTTCTGCTTGTACCGTTATGGCCAGTAAGTCATTTAATATTCTCGTGGATCTGAACATTCATCGCTGACAGTATTGTAGTTTCTCAACTCGGTGGTTTCAACACTCTCATGTACTACTCCGCCACCCTGTTCTCCCTCGTCGGATTCAATAAGCCAACCGCCGTTGCCATCGTTGTTGGTGCTACGAATTTCCTCTTCACATTCGTCAACCTGGTTGTTATAGACAAACTTGGACGGCGTATCATTCTGCTAGTCACTGTGCTGGGAATGGTAAGATATCCTCAAGTCCTAGGCAAAGCCACCATACTGACATTCTTCAGGCTGTGAGCATGATCATCGCCGCCGTCGCGTTCCACTGGATTCCCATCTCCAAAGATCTCGTTCTCCAGGCCGATTCCGTCAACTGGGCTGGTATCGTGGTGCTTGTCACCATCATCTTCTACGTCGCTTTCTTCGCTACAGGTGTAGCCACGATCGGCTGGGTCGGAACAGAGCTTCTACCTTTGGAGGTTCGCGCACTTGGCACGATGATGAATACAGTGACTTGCTGGAGCTGCAATCTCATCATCGCATCTACCTTCCTGTCCATGATGAAGAGCATGACACCCAGCGGTGCATTTGGCTTCTACGCAGGTATCTGTTTCTTTGGCTGGATCTTTGTCATATTCTTTTACCCGGAGGTGAAGGGGCTTCCGCTTGAAGAGGTCAGGAAGGTCTTTGAGAATGGGTTTGACGTCAAGTTGGCCAAGCAGATGCAGCTCGATCTCAAGGCAAACAGCCAGGCTTCCATGGTGTCTAAGGCTTAAATGTGGGATTTCGCGTCTTACATGGCATGTCACCGTAAAGCTGATACTACTCAGAATATCCTCGATATTCCAAATAGTCTACATCACGTTAGAGTCTAATACTACCTCTACTTTGCACTTTACTTAAAGAATACCGCTAATTAAAAAATTAGTTAAGCTGCTTGTTAATTGATACTTAAGTTTATAATGTCTCAACTAGACATATCAAGCCAACACACTGAAAAGTCCAAATCAACCTAAGCTTCTGGAAGGCAATATAGTTAGTTAACTTATATCTCTATCCTGCTTTGCGATCTTAAACAGCTCTAGAGACTTGTCTGGATTATTGTTATATTCTGCTTCATATTACTTAACGTATTTTCAGGCAAGTATCTTAGATAAGAAATAATAAGATATAGCATTAATAAGATGCTGTAAAGACTTTCTGTTGTTTATAAGCTTAGTTCTTAAGTTAATAAGTATAAGTTTACTTTAGCATTTATATATTGTGTAACCTGACTTACAGTTACTTGTTCTTTTATGTGAGAGTAGCTGGGGCCTGATCTTGAATTGCTGAGCAGGTAGCTGACAAATTTCTTACTCGTCCTCGGACCTATGTTGTAGACACTGCACCCAATAAGTAACTCATTAAGGAGACAACTAAGGAGCCAAGTCTTCAATCGTACTTTCCAGAATCAGCACACCAAGATGTTTAAGAACTGATTAGTTTGGTAAGTAGTGGAGTTTATTGACCAGTTAGGATCATCGCTTTCACAATGGGTGAATTGCGTCAGTTTGTGTTTGAGGCTGCCCTCCAAGAACCTGACAACACATGTGTATGGAGCAACTTGCCTCATATGGCCACTCAAAAATAGCTCAATATGTCCAAGGTGGTGTGGCTGAAATAGGCAATTGTCCCCCACGCTTGGTCTGACACTGTTGGTGGACCAGGTGGACATGCATAGCGTATGAGGAAATTTGCCCCGACTTTCGAAAGAGATCAAGGCTCGAGAAGCGAGTCCAGGCCGCCATCCCAGCTTTAGGCTCCCTGTGACATCTTAGGGCTGGTTCCCTTCTGGACAGGCAAGGAAATGTTCAAAGCTCGTGGGGTAAATCTACGCGGGGTAAATTTGCTGGGGGCGGAGAAAGTCGCCAAATGTGGCAATTTTTCAATCATGATCGCATTTGGCAAAGACTAATGTATTTACCGTCGCAGAAGCTGTCATGTATAAGAAACTCATATTCTCTTGGTCGTATGTATTACATCCCTACAAGATTGTCCAAAAAAACGTCTCTTTCTTTCCTTTAATCTCAGCAAGAGTCTTTATTTCTTATTGAGAGTGTCGACAATGTCTGTCTCCATTGCCTCTTTGGGCTCAGCACCCTACGCAGCTGCTGTAGGCGTCGCTGTAGTCTTCTACTTCATTATCTACCCATTCATTCTCTACCTCAAGGACCCTAAAGGTAAGATATCATGTTAAAAGAAAAAGCAGTCATACTGACTCTATCAAGGTCTCCGGCGCTTCCCCAACATGTCCCCATTCTCCGGAATGTCTAATCTTCCCTTCATGATCCTCGCTCATGGGGGCGCACGGTCGACTCATCTTTCGAAATTACACAAGACGAAGCCCATTATCAGAACAGGACCAAACTCATTGTCCTTCGCTGGCGGTCAAGCCATCAAAGACATCTATGGTCATGGAACCCCCTGTATAAAGGACGAATCATACATCGTCGGAGCCGGAACTCACTTTCACCTGGCCGATGTTGTCGATAAGCACGAACATGCCCGGAAGCGAAAGGTCCTGTCATCTGCTTACGCACTCAAGAACCTCGAGGGTTGGGAGTACAAGGTCGCGGATAAGGTGCAGCGAATGATAAACCATTTCGACAAGGTCTGCACAGCGCCTTTGGCCAAGGGTGCCAAGTTTCCCGACCCCCAAGACGTCAATCTTGACTTCCGCGCCTGGTCCAACTTTTTCTCCCTCGACGCTATCGCCGACATTGGTCTTTCGGAGAAACTTGGTCTTCTTGATCAAGGCCACGATCGTGTCGAAGCCCAGCAGACATGCGGTACCGTTTACAAAGCTAATCTACGCGAGTGCCTTTATCCCACTGCACGCAAGCAGTCCTACCTTCTTTGGACCTACGACTATTACAAGTTGCTCAATAAGATCTCCAACGTCATTCCCTTCTATCGAAAGATGTCAGAGTCAGCGAAGGGTTGGGATGACATTGTATTGCGACGAGCTCAGATCCGGTTAGATCGATACCAGAAGGGAGAAAAGCTTGATGACTTTTTTCAGGCGCTCATGGAGGACAAGAACGGCAACTCTCATGAGCTTGAATGGGGCGAGATTGTTGCTGAGATCAACATCATGATGAACGCCGGAAGCGTCACGACTGCGATCGCTTTGGCCAACATTCTTTATCAGTTGATCCTCAACCCTAGGGTAATGGAGCTCCTGCGACAAGAGCTTGACTCTGTCCTAGAGCCCGATGAGGTTGTTGCGCCCTACGAGAAGGTCAAGCACCTTCCCTACCTTCGCGCCTGTCTCGATGAGTCGCTTCGTCTCTGGCCCCCGACTCCTCAGAATCTTGGACGTCAGACTCCTCCAGAAGGCTTGACGATCATGGGCCAGTATATCCCGGGCAACACATCTGTTGGAGTGTCTGCTCTTGTAGCCCATCGCGACGAAAACATTTATCCCGAGTCAGAAAAATTCATTCCTGAACGATTCTTGGGAGAAAAGGGAAAGGAACTGCAGTCTCACTTCATTACTTTCTCAGCTGGTGCTCGAGGCTGCATTGGGCGCAACATCTCATACCTCGAACAGGCTGTTTGCCTTGCTTCAATTGTTCACCGGTATGACTTCGCACTCCCAGCAGGCTTTGAACTGAAGAGAGAGGAGACCATGAATCACATCCTGGGGCCTATGCCTGTCAAGGTATGGAGAAGGAATTTGGAAGAGTAAAGAAATCATTTAGGGATGAAACTTTAGCGCAGTGTTTAGAAATAAATTGATTAGAGGGTAATACGCTACCATAGATTACCACCAGACTGTACCTTTAGTCGGCGAAGATACTGGCAATCACTGAAATGAGCCAGTCTTATTTTTGCTATATGCCCAAGAGTCACTCTTCAATTGAAGGGTTTAAAGAAGTAGATAACGTTGACAGTCCGGCCATCTACAGTATTATACAGCCATAGCTCTATAGAAATAGTGAGATATGGCTTCTTGAGTATTAAAGCTAATTATCCCTTAGATAACACTATTATCCTATTCTGACATCAAGTACAAACCTAACAAAACTCCCCACCATCAACCCGGAAAATACTTCCCGAGCTATGAGTACTCTCAGGTCCCAGAAGCCACGCTATCTGTAAAGCGACCTCTTCAGGCTGTCCGTACTTTCCCAAGACCGAGGGAGGCGGAGGAGGCTTGTCACCGACCACGCTCTTCATCAATGGCCCATGAGTCCCACCGGGCGACACAACGTTGATCCTTATACCCTGAGATCCGTAATCATGGGCGGCACTCAAAGTCAGTCCGATAACGGCGTGCTTGGATGTTGCATATGGCGCACAGCCTGGAGCGCCTTTCGAACCAAGGTTTGAAGCGATATTCACTATGCTTCCGCCAGACTGCATATGCCGCAGCTCGGCACGCAGGGAGTGCATCATTCCTGTTGTGATCACCTGTCAGCCCAGTCGCGTAGTGAAGGTAGGTGATAGCTGGGATGTCTCTCACCGTTGACGTTGATACCCATAACGAGGTTCCAATCGTCATCGTCTAGAAGGGCTATTGGCTTCTGGCCATGAAACTTGCTAACTGTTCTAGCAGCCCTTTATATTTAAAACCTT
>JAAQPG010001371.1:0-31426 GCA_013186905.1 Fusarium udum | reverse complement strand
GTTTAGGATGAGTTTAGGATACTCTCTGCTGAGTTTATTTTGATGCTATATATTAAGATCTGATGTTTTCTTGCTCCATGTCCCCGCGACAATAGGCACAGCGTAGCTCACAATGCTGGCAATGATACCGCCTTCGAGATTGCTATCATTCTTGCAGCTGTCTATATGACGGACGCCCAGCGAATCGACTTCGAAAAGTGGCCAAGAGATTCTGCTACTTTCTACATGCCGCCTTTGCCCTTTAACTGGTCCGGTGCCCATCTCGATACTGTGAATCTTCCGCCTGGACAGGCTCCCCAACGTCGCAAGAACTTCCAGATGAATCATCATGGTAGTTTGCAGGTATATGGGAAGTGGTTTGCTGCTTTTGTCTTTGCTTGGAATGGATTGGGGTTGTCATGTAGTAGCACCGAGAAATAGATGGAATCATATGTGGTATTGCTCAACTTATCAAATGCCGTGCCTTTTCAATCAATACCAAGGTCTAAACGGTCAGGAGACGGGTTGTGAAGATGGGATTTCATATTCATGCGTCTGCCTACCTGAATACAGGAGGGTGAGGCACTTGACATATTCAGACATCTCGTTTTACACATCACCCACCACCCAGACCTAACGCCGAGTCCATCAAGGGTTATTTCCCCGATTCTTCTCAGCCCAAGATAATTATGGTTGTGCCGGCGTAAGTAATCTTGGTGTTATACTTCCGTACATTTGCTTCCATCTACTCTATAAGCCAAACACAATGCACGCCCATCGTGTTCTTCCTGCCGTAAAAAAAGCCACTAGAATGCCAGGAATCTTTGGTGATGCCGCAATCATCGTTCCTCTACTGTCCAGCCGTTGCCTGCTTGATTATGACGAGCCCTTAATTCAACACTGACCGTTTTGTTGGACCAGCTGGGATTCGTGTTAGCTGTTGGACTTACTCATTGGGTCTCCGTGGTAACCCAAGAACACTCACATCTTTATTCGACCATCGTCTCCCGCCGAGGCTAGCATGTACGAGTCGGTAGGATTCCATGCAACAGCATTGCAGCGGGGATGATGACTATGTAGGCGCTCGACTGCCGCACCCGTGTTTTTATGCCATATAACGATGTTGCCATCTTCACTGCCACTTAGAACAAAACTCTCGTTGGCTCCACCAAACGAACATCGAATTAGATAGTCACCGCCTGTGTGACCGAAAAACTTCTGGACCGAGTTCCGCGTCAAGAGGTCAATGAGCTGAGCTTCACCGTCGCACTTATTGACAAGAAGATGACGCGAGTCTTGGCTGATGTTGACTGATGTCGGTCGGGCTTTAAGTTCCATATCAAACTCCAATTCTCGAGTAACAGCGTTGTAGACGTGGATTGTCTGCTGATTGTCCACGGCCACGAGCCAGCGACCGTCTGGCGATCCACATAGATCCTGGACTCTATGCTTTACCCCCCACTCGTACTGCTCACTCGTATCCAGGTTCAGAGTTCGAAGGCTGTAATTAGGATCTAGTGTTCCAACGACTAGTGACCGACTGTCCTGAGCCCAGACGCAGCCGCTCACAGGCTCTTCGAATTTTGGAAATTTCCTGATCAAAGTCCCGTCCTAAGCTCGCTGTTAGTGCTGCATTCGGGTGTGAGAATAAGGAGTTGGTATTAACTCACATTCGTAGTCCACAATCTTGCATGCCCGTCTCTCGAGCAGCAGAGAATCAGAGAATCGTCAGGGCTAAACACAATGTTGCCGACGCCGCCATCATGGCCGTCGAGAGACTCTAAAACTTTAAAGGTGCGTGTATCCCATATCATAACTTCTGGACTACTGCCGCACGCCGCCATCTTGGTTCCGTCATGGGAGAATTGTACTTGCCAAATCTCATCGGCCATATTCGAAAGCTCCAATGCGACCTCCGTTGGGAAGTTGCGTCTGTCACAGAAGTGGTCTGAGTAGAGCGAAGGCGATAACGCTTCAGTATGGTATAGACAGGTGTCGATCTGACTCTGCTTAACCTGCTCAAGAAGGACTGCCAGGCGGTTTTCAGGGAGCATGACCGACGGTGATATGCATTCTTCTCATGTCAGCACGGAACCAAACAATTCGACGGAATACGTACTTGATAACTCCGAGAGCAATAGCTTTCGAGATTGGCCATTCGCACCATCCCATTCAGCCTTTGCCATAAGATCCTCAACCGAACGACACATGAGTAGACCTGATAGGAAATGCAGTTTACCAGTGTCATGGGATAACGGTGTCAACTCGCTTCGAAGTACTATCAGAGCCTTACTTGTATCTTTCTGCTCCAGAAGCTCCAGAAACTTCTGCTGTCGTAACCAAAACCTCATGGCGTTGGGATCCGCGCCAGGTGCTAATACAAGGCCGTTACCTGGGCCTTCAGTCTCCAACGAAGCGCCAGCAAGCAACTCTTCTGCCACGGGCCATGACCCGGTCAGAACAGCAGATCTGAAGCCGGCTACGGTTGGACTTTCCAATTCGTACCCACTCTCTTGGCTCACATTATCTGCGGCAGTCCGATATCCCATGTCTGATAACGCTTGTATCAATAGTCGGGTTACCTCCTCACGATCATGGCCAAAGTACTTTGAGGATTGCTCGTTGCGTCTAATGACCGAAGTGTTCTTATCTCGAGCTGAAGATCCGTTCAAGGCAGTCTTGTTACCGTTTGTGACCCCTGAAAACACTTCACTTGATCCATTAGATATTCCTAAAGGAGCACCATTATGGGGATCAAGAATATCACTGCCACCCATAGTGACGTTCCCTCTTCGTCGTTTTGCTCTAGGCTCGGCGATAAGATGCTCGTCTGGCGTGTAAGATCGGCCGGTTGACGGTTCGAAACGGCGGTCAGGAGCCGGGGAGCGTTGACGTCGTCCGAGTATCCGAGCCGGTACTTGACCCGGAAGTCCTTCAAATCTGGCAGCCGAAGAATCTATATTCGCGATGCCAGTCTGTGTCTGATTCCGGTTTCGTCGATGGAGTTGGGGCGCGTTTGCGTTAGCCGGGGACACGGCGGAGGAATGGGCGGAAGCAGTAGTGTTAGAAGGGTTCGAGAGAAGATGTGGCGTGTCTGGATCACTGGAAGTGGTGTCGTGGAGATTTGGGTGCGATGGCTCGCCGGAGGAGTCCAGGACGGCCTCTCCGCGGTTTCCTGCCGCGGTGGAATCTGGGGTAGCTTGATTAGTAGAAAACTGGCTTTCGACCAGAAAAGGCAGTGTTCAGGCAAGATAACGAAACAACAAGAAGGCAAGCACGATGACAAAAGGCAGGATGGATGTGAAGAGTCGTGGTATTGTGATGTAAGGTTTGTAGTGTATGTAATGGATGGTGGTTGGAAGCGGGAGGTGGAGGTGGTGGCGCTTGATAGGTAAGGTAGGTCAGGTTAGCAGCTGTGGTCAGTTAGCAAGGTAGGTGTGCATGTGACGAGGTGAGGATGCTGGAGGAAACAGCCGTCTTGGTCTCTTATAAATTAGTAGCTTGAGTAAGCCACATACGACTCATGCCAATATTTATGAGCTTCAACGAGATCATCAGAGCTATCACTGTGGTGGTCTTAGTGACTACGCCTGCAGTCATGGTGTTATGTGTTGAGGTATGGCAGAGCTCTCTGTTGTCGCTGGTGCTAACTAATTGGGAACCGTGAACACCCCTGAATGCTTCTCCTTCAGCCAGCAAGCAGAGGTGTACAGCACACCTCCCCAGGTCTACCCCTGGAACAATCGGTCATTGTGACTGACATTGAGTGGCATACACATTGGGAATTATGGATCAGAGGGCGGAATGAGTGGAGGTTTGCGAGACGAGATTATTCAGCATTGCCTCTGTTTCCTACCTATTTTGATACCCCATCACTTTTAATAGGCAATTTTCTTTCTCATACCCCAAGGAACGAATTATATAGGCATGCATTCTCTTGTGGATTGGTAACCAACTCAAAGACCGCTTGGAACTTCTCACCCTTCCGTCAGTTAGCGTCCCGGCTTAAGACGCAGTGTCACCCCCACACCACTGCAGCCTTAGCTGATGACGTTCAAATCAAATCGTCACCACAAATGATGAGATACTCCCGGGTCTTGGACTGCGCCTGCTATGTGAAATCCTGAGAATGTCTTACAGTGTGTTTTTCTTCAAGGGGGTGGCCAGAAACTTTTATGCTCTGACTGCTCCTCTGCTGCAATCTCTAATACAAACCCGTCTACCACCAAGCTGACAGTTCTCGAGCAAGCTACTGCATCAGTAACTATATACCAGCTTACACTGGATATCGTGCACAAGACGGACATCTTGTGGTTGTACCACTACTTCTGTATTTCATGCACATGATCCCTCCCCTATACCCTTTGGGGCCTCGAGACAGCTTCTGTTTCTTTTCAAAATAACAAATTAGAATTGAGGCATGGCTGATTGGGTTTTTATCGCCGCCTGAAGATTGACATCAAAAGACCCGACAGGAACTGATTGTATAAACAGGGGTCTAATAGTACAAGTGTCTTTGAAGTACTATAGGGAAACCTGAAGCACCAACAAAATAGGATTGACAAAACAAATGAACCGCTCTTGGGTTCGATTGAATAGAATCGGATACAAGTCAAGCCCAAAGTCCACTTTGTTTTGCTTTTGAATATGCCCTGATAGGTGAGATGAATACCTTACCTTGGGTGTGAACATCTATATTGAGGCCTACATGCAGGAGAAGCTACCTACTAACCTTACCTACCAATGAAGCCATGCTTTGACAGTATCGTCATGGCGTCTCTTAGGTATGCCGCCTAAAGGAAGGCACCCATTTTTATCTTTGAGACCATCACAGGCTGACGTGTTCATCAGGCTACAGAGTTCTGAGCTTCCATGTTGGCCAGATTGATATTCAGGGCCGTCACGTGCAGTATAATTGATGGGAACGCTAAGCTTTTGGACCAGTTATGTAAGGCGGAATTCCTGCGCCACACTGTTGTGGCACAATGTAAGGACGTAATGCGGCGCGCAATTCTTAGTGCCATTAGGCTCGTGAACTCGCTGTCGTACTGCGAGTTCCCTCCTTTATTCTAGCAACACCACCCATCACTTATATACATCGACCTTCCAAGCCCGAACGCTGTTCATTTTCACGACTTGTACGCTTGAAGAACTTACAGACTAACCAGGGCTGCTGTGGTGCCCTTTTCCAAGCTTGCGCAACGTTTCCTGCTATCTTTTGCCTCGACCGCTTTCCGGAGGTTAAATAAACCAGTAACCCTCCTCCCCCACCCATCGTTTTCAACTCGCTCGATTTTACGCATCGTTCAAGCGTACACAGTTTCAAGCTGGACGAACCAACGAACATGAGCGGCACCCTTGCTTCGCAGGGCGGCATTTCGGATCCCGCCCTGATCCAGTTAGTCACGATGCCAACCTTCCAACTCTACCCTACCTCTAACTTCCCTTGATAGACTTGTCAATAAGCTTCAGGATGTTTTCGCGACTGTCGGTGTCAACAACCCTATCGACTTGCCCCAGATCGCCGTGGTGGGAAGTCAGTCAAGTGGAAAGAGTTCAGTTTTGGAGAATATTGTCGGTCGAGACTTGTGAGTTTGCTGCATACCGCCTATGTTAGGTCGCCATGAGACTGACCGCCCCTCTTAGCCTGCCCCGAGGCTCTGGTATTGTAACCCGACGTCCCCTCGTTCTTCAACTCATCAACCGCGCGCCCCAGAGCAACGGAGTCAAGGCCGAGGAGGTTGATACCACCAACGATAAGCAGGCCAATGCCGATGAGTGGGGAGAGTTCCTTCATGCCCCTGGGCAGAAGTTCTACGACTTCTCCAAGATTCGAGACGAGATCTCTCGAGAGACAGAAGCCAAGGTTGGACGAAATGCCGGCATCTCCCCCGCTCCCATCAACCTTCGTATCTACTCTCCTAACGTCCTCACTCTGACCCTGGTCGATTTGCCCGGACTTACCAAGGTCCCAGTCGGAGACCAGCCCCGCGATATCGAACGACAGATCCGGGAGATGGTTCTTAAACATATTGGCAAATCCAACGCCATCATACTTGCAGTTACTGCCGCTAACCAAGATTTGGCCAACTCGGACGGTCTCAAGCTGGCACGAGAGGTTGACCCTGAAGGTCAAAGGACGATCGGAGTCTTGACCAAGGTTGATCTGATGGATGAGGGAACCGATGTCATCGATATCCTGTCGAACCGTGTCATTCCTCTTCGACTGGGCTACGTCCCCGTTGTGAATCGAGGCCAACGAGATATTGATAATCGAAAGGCCATCAACCAGGCGCTCGAGGCTGAGAAGAACTTTTTCGAAAACCATAAGGCTTACCGAAACAAGAGCTCATACTGTGGAACTCCTTATCTCGCGCGCAAACTCAACCTCATTCTCATGATGCACATCAAACAGACCCTGCCTGACATCAAGGCCCGCATCAGTAGTTCTCTTCAAAAATACTCAGCTGAGCTGGAAAGCCTCGGCCCCTCTATGCTCGGCAACAGCGCCAACATCGTTCTGAATATCATCACCGAGTTCACCAATGAGTGGCGCACAGTTCTGGATGGTAACAACACTGAGCTGTCCAGCACTGAGCTTTCGGGAGGTGCTCGTATCAGCTTTGTCTTTCACGAGCTTTACTCGAACGGTGTTAAGGCCATAGACCCATTTGATGTCGTCAAGGATGTCGACATCCGTACCATCCTCTATAACTCTTCTGGATCTTCTCCAGCACTGTTTGTTGGTACTACCGCTTTCGAACTGATTGTGAAGCAGCAGATCAAGCGATTGGAAGACCCCAGCTTGAAGTGTGTTTCTCTCGTATACGATGAACTTGTTCGAATTCTGTCACAGCTTCTCGCCAAGCAGCTTTACCGCCGATACCCTCAACTGAAGGAAAAGATGCATGGCGTAGTAATTGCTTTTTTCAAGAAGGCTATGGAACCTACCAACAAGCTTGTCAGAGATTTGGTGGCTATGGAGTCATGCTACGTCAACACAGGCCACCCCGACTTTTTGAACGGACACCGAGTAAGTTAATTCGATCCTGAGCTTACTTGAAGTGGCTCTAAACTGATATCTCAGGCAATGGCGATGGTGAATGAGCGATACAACCCCAGCAAGCCTGTTCAGGTTGACCCCAAGACTGGCAAGCCACTTGCATCAACCCCCCGGGCTGCCAGCCCGACAGTCCCCGATGCTGATAGCGCCGGTAACTCGGGCTTTTTTGGTAGTTTCTTCGCGGCCAAGAACAAGAAAAAGGCCGCCGCTATGGAAGCTCCTCCACCCACTCTCAAGGCTTCTGGTACCCTGTCAGAACGCGAGAACATTGAGGTAGAGGTTATCAGTACGTCTAGATGAATCGTATGGCTTCTATGATATAATACTAATGATTGTACAGAGCTCCTCATCTCCTCTTACTATAACATTGTCAAGCGAACCATGATTGACATGGTCCCCAAGGCTGTCATGCTGAATCTTGTGCAGTAAGTGATTCGCAGCCAGAGATTCCCTCAAATCGCCTAATATCAGCTATAGGTTTACCAAGGACGAAATGCAACGAGAGCTTTTGGAGAACATGTACCGAACCGACACATTGGATGACCTTCTGAAAGAGAGTGACTTCACAATCCGACGGAGAAAGGAGTGCCAGCAGATGGTTGAGTCTCTCTCGAAGGCTAGTGAGATCGTCAGTCAAGTGCAGTGATGTGGTGATGGACGAAGACTCTTATCATGACTTCCCTGCTCAACATCGGGGTCAGACTGAGCCCTTCTGCAGCTTCTCCACCTACGAATTAAATGCCTCGGGGGGATCACTACCCAGCAGTCGTCTCCCGGCCCCTTCTCATGACGTCCTGAGCATCACTTTATTTATATTTTTCGATACCACACTTTTCAGGAGGAGGCCTAGAGTAGACTGCTTAATGACTTATATTGGGATGCATGGCTTGGCCCTTGCGGACGACAGGGTTTGCAGGCGTGGTTTCGTCTTGGGGCGCTGTTGAGGAAGCGGGAGTAAATGGTGGTAATGTGTTGGCTGTACAGCTAAGCTTTCCCCGGTTTCATGCCCTGGCTTGCGCTTTCTACCAAGTTTACTTGTTAGTTGTCGGTAAATTGTGTAGAAAGGTCCTGTTGTAGGTAGAATATATAATCATTGCCCTTCTGAGTGTGCATCCAACGCAACTCTTTCTCTTTGGTGCCTCTGTCCTAACACACAAGTTATCTGATTTTTCTACCATTGCCGCAAGCTTATGGTGCCTTGTATAAGATACGACGCTCATACTTAGTACATGTCACAGCTTGGAAAGCTCCTTGAGCACAAACCCTCCCCGCTCCAGTACATACTCGGTTCCATTCTCCCATCCCAACCATTTCCTCAAGACTTCTTCCCCCCCTGCTCCAGGCTTCAGCAGCTTCGCTCTATAGCCGTCCCCTGGTACACCTGGTCCTTGTCCAAAGCGAGTTGGGTCTGCATGCCCTACACTCTCTTTCACGGCAAGGCATGGCGTCTCCCGCAAGGTCACCGCCGGTCTCTGGTCACCTTCCCGCTTTGGGTCATTCTCTAGTTCGCTATACTCCAGCACTGGGGTGCAACACGCATCTGTACCATCGAAGACTAGTTCCCACTGGGCACGAGTCTTACTTCGAAACTTATCTGCCAATAAATGCCGAAGCTCGGGCCAGCGATCTCTGTTGTGCTGATCTTCTTCCCATCCTTGACCAGCAATCTCGAGCCCACTTAGAAGAACGGCAAAGAATTGTGGTTCAAGAGCTCCGACGGCGACATATTTGCCATCCGATGTCTCGTAAGTGTCGTAAAAGGGAGCACCTCCATCGAGCAAATTGTTTCCTCGGCCACTGTTGCCCACAATCGTCTTGAGCGCCATTCGAGGGAAAGTGGTCAGATATGAGCTTCCATCTACCATGTTTGCCTCGACAACTTGTCCGCGGCCAGAAGATTGTCTTGAGATGATAGCCATCAAGATACCTTCAAATAGCATTGCTCCTCCACCAGCAAAGTCGGCCAGGATGTTCCACGGCGGATGTGGCTTCTCGCCATCTCTACCCAGCATTCCCAGTGTACCTGAAACGGCAAGATAGTTAATATCGTGGCCTGCCATTAGTGCATATTTCCCGTCGCGACGGAACCCAGTCATGCGACCATATATAAGCCTTGGGTTTAGACGGCACAGCTCATCCGGACCCAGAGACAGTTTCTCAAGTACGCCTGGACGAAAAGGGTCAATGAGGACATCGGCCTTAGCAACGAGGCGTCTTATAAGCGCAACACCCCGCTCTGATTTGAGATCCACGGATATGGAGGATTTATGCCGGGCTAGCATGTCTTCTGTAGGCGCAGACGTGTCGGGTCGAGCACGGTCTATGCGGAGAACCGAGGCACCTGCATCAGCGAGCAACATGCCAGCATAGGGTCCTTCAAGAAAATCGGTTCATCAACTTTGCTCTTTCATTTGTCTTTGGTATACTCACCAGGAGCAAGACCAGCAAATTCTAGCACCTTGATGCCAGTCAAAGGAGGCTGCTGTAACATAGTACGCGATGTTGAAGGTAAGATGAGATTAAGTATGTAGCAAAGGGGTCAAACCAAGGCCTTCAATTACATCAAGGAAGGCTAAATGAATAATACCTGACTTATAACCAGAAGGAAGGGGATATATAAGATCCAATGGCTTAGTTACCTACTAAGGTAACACTTCCCCGCGGTAACACCATCAGCCGAGGTTCCACAAGTGAACAATCAGGAACCATAAATTTACCCAGACTAGGAAACGCCGCAGCCGTTCTGTCCCAGATCCTTGGCTACTTAATGTTACATGCCGAAGTGGAGACGGCTATGACTGAATTTCACTGGAGATACGTGAGATCTTGGATCACATTGAAGCGCAGCACACGATACCATAGAAATTGTACCACATTGAAATATGGCCTCTTTACTGGACTATGCCCCTGAAACTGTCATTGAGTGAAATAGAATCATGATCCAATGACAGCGGTTAAGTTTGAAGAATTTGAAAGGATCAAGCTTATTCTCTTATAAGGTAGATATAATCAAGTTAACCAAACATATGTCACAGCGCTCTCATTACTTTGAATCAAAAGTATTTTGTTTCATTCTTCGTTCTATCGGACTAAAAAGGATAAAAAGTAAAAAGAAATAGGTGAAAAAAGCTATGAGATCCAGGCCCACGTCTATCGTGAAGAAAAACAAAAGTGATCCCCTTCTTGAAACCCCGCCAACGCCCAACAGTATGCATGCCCTGATAGTAGCCAAGAATGAAACTCCGTTCCATGCAGTAGTAGGTCGACATGGGGCGAAATAACCGTGATGAGAAGATCAGATAGCCTTGATGTGAGCCCAGCTCGGGTATTGCGGTCTCTCTGATCGATCTCTTATCTCGCTCCAGGCATCCTTAAATGACCATTTAGAACCAATCACCCTGGTCGTGCATGGCCTCGGCGACCTTGATGAAGCCAGCGATGTTGCTACCAGCAATCAAGCTGGGAAGCTCACCCTCCTTGGCCTCGACGTACTTCTGAGCAGTCTCGAGACCAGCAACAAAAGCGTCCTTCATGATGGCCTTCAGGCGGTCATCAACCTCCTTCTCGGTCCACTGGATACGCTGGCTGTTCTGAGCCATCTCAAGGCCAGAAACAGCGACACCACCACAGTTGGAGGCCTTGCCAGGGGCGTACCAGAGAGCATCAGCACCCTTCTCCTTGCGGTGGGCCTCGAAGACATCAATAGCCTCAGCAGTGCAACCCATGTTGGAACCCTCAGCGACGATGAATGCGCCAGCATCAACGAGAGCCTGGGCCTCCTCCTTGCTGACCTCGTTCTGAGTAGCACTGGGGAGGGCAATGTCGACCTTGCCAACATGGACCCAAGGACGGGCACCTTCAATCCATGTGAACTGTCCATCGTGCTCGAAAGTGGTCAGGGCTTGGTGCTTGATCTTGAGGGCAGCAATGTTGTGAATTTGCTCGGGTGTGAAGGAAGAACCCTCCTTGGCGACGAGAGCACCCTTGGAGTCGGAAAGGGAGACAACGGAGCCACCGAGCTCGATGATCTTGAGAGCAGCGTACTGGGCGACATTTCCGGAGCCGGAGAGAGCAACACGCTTGCCCTCTAAGGTGCCACGGTTGGCGTGCTTGAGCATGTACTCGACATAGTAGACGAGACCGTAACCAGTAGCCTCAGGTCGGATCAAGCTACCACCCCATGAAAGACCCTTTCCAGTGAGGACACCCTCCCAACGGTTGCGAAGCTTGCGGTAAGCGCCAAAGAGGTAACCGATCTCTCGGCCACCGACACCGATGTCACCAGCAGGAACATCAGTCTCAGCACCAATGTGCTTGGACAGCTCAGTCATGAAAGCCTGGCAAAATCGTCGAATCTCGGCATCAGACTTGCCCTTGGGGTCAAAGTCGGCACCACCCTTGCCACCACCCATGTTGACTAGAACAATGTTAGCGAGTCTGATTCATTCACTCGTGCCAATTCCATCGCCCCGCAATATGCAGGGACCAGATAAGCGCGGCGATGAGGTCACTTACGGCCAGTCAGGGCATTCTTAAAGATTTGCTCGAAACCAAGGAACTTGAGAATGGACAGGTTGACGCTGGGGTGGAATCGAAGACCGCCCTTGTAGGGGCCAAGGGCACCGTTGAACTGGACGCGATAACCGCGGTTGACCTGGAGGTTACCCTTATCGTCGTTCCAGACAACACGGAACTGAATGACGCGCTCGGGGATGGCGGCCACAGCAAGGGCAGTGCGGTACTCAGGGTGCTCGTTGAAGAGAGAGCTGTTCTCGAGGGCAGAGGCGAGCTCTGGAGAGTGCAAGTTAGGGTTTTGTGTTCTCACTGATGTACATAATGGGTTACCTACCGCCATAAGCCTGCTCGAACTCGGGCTCTTGGGGAAGGTGAGACATGGTGTTCAGCTGCATTTGGGATGTGTATCGAAAGTGGTGATTGATAAACAGATTCCTGCTGGGGACAAGATTGCGAAAGAGATTCGATACACTTTTCGAGACGTGTGAGTGTAAGATAAGGAGGGAGGGAAAGCGTCTTGAAAGGCGACGGGAGGACGAGGTTTATATGGTTATCGAGGGCAGCAAAAGAATGGCAAGAGATTGTCGCTTGCCTCGCTACATCACTCTTTCCGTCATGGCATCGAGGTCCGCGTCCGCATCCGATACAAGACCGATGCCAGGACGGGATACATACATGAGCTCAGCTTAGCACGGCACGGCACACAAACATGCGACAATTGCAAAGTACCTTGTCTTCCGTGTTCAGAGATAAAGGACGGGAGTCAGAAAAAAGCTCACTCGATAGGCAATCGCGTTGCCATTATCCCATCTAATCGAGTGACAAGACACACCCTAATCTCTGTCGTTCCCGATAAACCCCAGTCTAGCGTTACACCCCACATCGACATCGACAAGGAGCCTCATCACACACCCCTGGGGGGGGTTCCAATTTTCACCATGCTGCCTGGTCGTCTGGACTTGGGGTTTATGGTCTTGCAAGTTGAAGAATTTGTGTGTGGTAGCTTAGACGAAAAGCATGTTATGGTTTTCATCTATCATTCAAGGTAATAGAAATATCCAAGTAACCGCACGAGATTCATGCCTCACCCTGACAACTTACATGTGAGAGCACTAATCTATTACTACTACACCAGGGTCTTTACAGCTGCCGTGAGCTAGCTCCTCCGTACAAACTCCGTTTCTTCCCCACCATCTGGCCAATGGATCTCGGGCTCTCATATGTCGCGCGCATACGGGTACCTTATTAGCCTCCCATTCTCATGGGCACCACCATCAACCTCCGATATTCGCTCGTTCACTCCGGCAATGTAGGTCCTGGCTGCCGTCGTACCATGCCCTCTGTAGTAAAGATCAAAGACGCCATGTTTTCAGCCATTCATTATTCATGATACCGTTCCTATTAGCCAACGCCCATTATTCCAATCCATTATCAGATCCCCTCCATTCGCTCTGTACAGCACTTCACCTCCACGCTTGCCACCGTCGCTCTTAGACTTGCGTGGTGGGGGTACTACTGTAAATTGCATGCACATCTTATCTTGGCTTGTGTGAAATCATCATCGACGTTAATCCGTTCATCAATGCCTTTATTAATCTTGTAATTCCTGCTCAGCGCCAAACTGAGCTGGCCTGACTGTTGCACTACTCTCAGTATATCCCCAGGTAAGCATGGACCTTCTCAGCTAACAAATAACCCCACACGAGATACAATCACGGTAGGTTCCTCGCTGCATCCCACGCTCAAAGGACGACTCCAGGATAATTTTTGTTTGAGAGATGATCTGTGTGTCTTGCGGAATGAGAAACAAAGGGTGCCTCCTCCCCAAGCCCACCACACTGCTGATTAACCTAAATCTTAACATTAAAGTCCTGTGTCGTGTGTGTGTGTAGAGGCATCAGCCAGGTTCCCGGGACTTTAGCCTGACCAAGCGTGTCAAATCAAACAATCCATTACCAATTCCCAAGCCAAACTTCTTCTTTATATCTAGAAAAGGAAATATCTTTTGCCTTCTGTCGAATCAGCGACAACTCAGAATGCGGGAATAGCTCATACCGTTGCATCCTACCCTTGTCCGTCACCGGCGTCTTCCTCCGACCCAGCCAACTTGGAAATACAGCATGCGCCGGGATAATTATCCTTGTCCACTTCCAGGTTACTTCAACCGTCTTGTTCAATTACATATTGTCAGTGATGTTCGTGGTGGCCCCATTGACGCGCAGCACATATCGACACTCCCCGGACCCTGAACTGTAACTGTTACATACCTACCTAGTCTCTATATTATCAAGACATTCTTATTGGCCGCCTTGTCATCTTGTTTGAAGAATGAATTGACATCAACTCTTCCTCCGACCAATGGCCCTCTTGATCAACCAATGTCGGGAAAATATCTATCAAACCACAACATACGCAGCCCCAGACCATCATATGTTGCCGAAATCCTTTCCGAACGAGTTATTACTGGTACGCTACAATTCACTCAGTGGCGGGGATACTAGGTTAAAATAATCTGGGGGAGCCTGTCCTGTCACAGCATTCTCTAATTCAGTGAAGCGCCTGTCAAATTGTCAGAGCATCCAATGTCTCCCCGGACCGATTAGAAGACTTTAGCTTCCGTTTCATCCCTCGCCATGTTTTCGACCGAGACTACCTCGCTCCCGACAACAACAAATTTTGGTCTTGATCGTGAATGTTTAGCCGTCCGCCGTTTACGGAACTGGTTGATCCATCCGGACATACATCTCCATGAGAAAGTCAGAGACCAGATGCCTCGAGTGCCCTCCGAAAACTTCAAGGAGTACCTTGGTCAAAATTCCCGGGCTTCATCACCGAACCACTGGAAATCGGCCATAGCCCGAGGATTAAGCATTGGCCACATGAATCTGTTCCCTCATGAATTGCCCCCAACTTCCAGCTCATCATGACTTATGATACCCCCCTTCAGGCTTCAGCACCCCTCAGTACCCTTGGGCCTTGAACTATTCCGACATGTTCCGCGGCCTCCTCTTCCTTCCGATCATTACTTGTCTCTAAAAGTTTCACCATTGCCAAAATTATTGTTCACCACCTTTGGTCTGCCCACGGTCAGGGTTCATCCCGCGGAGAAGCTCCCAGTAAACCTCGATATGCTTCGGGAGGGGTTGACCGCTCTGAAGCCCAGAACACAAGATTTAACACACATCATGCCATTTTTGCCTGTCTACTTTCTCGCCGTTATCAGACAGGAACACTTGAGACTTATGCTATTCTACGCTTCCAACCCATGCATTGTGACTGGAATCCCACAATATTTCTTCGATCCCATTGCTACGTTACAAGGCTTTAAACGCTCAATCCTGTCTTGTAGAAACACTTGGTCATTGCTGTTTGTAATTAAAGTCTCAAACGCCTTCATGTCCAACGCCGTATACTTTATTCTGTCTTAAATACATGCAATACGTGCGGTGATATCTGCAGCAACGTTGAACCCGCGGCCCCGACCTCCAAAACGCCTTACCTACATAATACGAGTACAAACAATCCCAAACTCGTACCTGCGCCTATGCATACAATATATCTGTGTCTAGTAGTGATTTTATAACACATGTCTTCCATTACAGCTCAGCATGACCCTCGACATCTTCCAACCCGCACCCAGAGATGCTTTAGTTCCCTCTCCAGTGATTCAACAAACATAAAAGACAATAAAAATGATAAGGTGATAACTGCGAATGTCGAATAGATGTAGATGCCTGAAGAAGCAACCCTCTCACCACATGGCAGCCTGATCGGCGTCGAAACGTGAAAGCTCGCGGCCAGCATCCTCAAGATCCTTTTTAGCTTTCATGCGCATGTAAAAGATGGGGCAATCTTTACTACTGCAAATAACCTCGCAGTGCATACTGCCCTGACAGCGCTGGCATTGGGTCCATAGTCGCCCGAAGCGCACCTCCAAGTCTGACACGCGATCAAGCGTCTTCTTGTAAAGCTCACCAACGCGAGGTGCGCAATTAGAGCACACCGCCCCCTGTGACTCTTCTTTCCCTGTCAGAGGTTTCTTGCAGCCCATGCATGTTTGTGTCTTCTTGGCAAACTTCATGAGACCTCCAACAGTGGGAGCTGCAACCGAGATGGTACGGGTATGGTCTCCTGTAAGTAGAGAGCGCGCCTTGGTCTCACCGAGAATCGGCTCAAAGATACGGCCGAGTGGCTTAGCTAGTTGATTATCCAGGTAGTACCGCGTATCTATCGGCACGTTGTGCTCAAGCACGTAAATGGGATCCTCCGACTTCTCGAAGTTTTTGGCGCCAGCTGGGCCTCGGACCATGACGTAGGCCACTCGGTCACCGAGTCCCGGTGCCGAGCCTGCATCTCGCTTCTTCATGCGTTGCGCCAGCTCGACGTGCGCTTGCTTTGCGGCATAATCGTCCTTTGTGAGGGCTTTTGTGATGACCAATTTCGACATGTCGACTTTATTTTGCAGCAGATCGGCAATCGTCTCTTTGACGTATCTAGAAAATTTACCATTAGCATTTCGTTTTCTCCCCGCATTGCCTGATAACCTTAAAAAGGAAAGAAAGAAAAACTGAAGCATCATTCTAGGTAGAACTTACTCTTGGGCACCTTGAACATCTTGGTCGATCAAGATCATTCGCAAGACTTTTTCAATCACTGTCTGGACCAACAAACAGTTGTCACGTCGCACCGTCTCAATACCCTTTGTGTCCATCTTGTCATACTTCTCTGGTTTAGTCCAGTATAGACCAGCATATCGTTTCTTGTTGATTAGCAGATATGGGAAGTAGACTTTTTCGAACTCGAGTTTGATGGGTTTGACGAATTTCTCGGAGACGTATTTCGAAGCTTCCTCACCAAGCTTCATAGCCTTCTGCAGGTCTTTGGTACCAAACTTAATCATGACGGAATCAGTATCACCGTAAATGACCTGAGCGTCGTGAGAATATCCGTTGGCTATGTTGTAACGGTTTTCCACTTCTTCCTTGGTTTTCTCAATCATCTTTCGGCCAAAACTTGTTGTACTACTGGCAATTTCGAGACATGGGAGTTTGCCTGTTGTAGCACCAGTCAAACCGTACACACTGTTCGCGCTGATTTTCAGAGCCAGTTGTCGACCATTCAACACAGCCTTCTTGAAGGGATCTGTCTCAACCGCCAACTCACGCTTGGCCTGTTTACGGGCGGCGAGAAGTTCCTCAAGAATTTGTGCCAATAAGCCCTTGCGTTGCTTGATTGTTACAAAAGTGTCTCCATTGGGTGTGACAATGTAGTCCTCGTCTTTCTGGAGGTTGAAGGCTTCAATCGCCTTCTTACTGACCAGGGTAGTATAGCAAAGGTTATGAGCTTGCATGATACTAGGGTACAGAGAGGCGAAATCCAGTGTGGCGATTGGAACATCGTAGTAACCTCGGGTTGGCTCGATGACTGTAGCTCCTTCATACTGTTCATCAGAAGCCTCTGACTTGAGATTGGGAATGACAAGTTTCTGTTCTAGTGCTTTTCGGAACAACTGACTGATGAACTTGACTTGCTGACCTCGAGATAATAAGAAGTTGAATGGCACTCCTGTGACTCTTGCCATTTCAGTATAATTTTCCAAACAAGAGAGTTTATCCATTAGTCTTTGTGGGAGGTAGGCATCTTTCAGACAGTATAGCGCCAAACGTCTTCGGGACTCAGGTGTGCCGTTGAAAAGTTCTGTGATCATTGTATGGTGGACATCCTCCTTCTGCTCGCCAAGGAAATTGGCACACACAGAGTTTAGGGTGTAACTTCTGAGGTGATGATCACGCTGGATCAGTTGGAGAAGATCCAGTTGTAGTCGACCGTTGGTGTTTGTAGCTTTGGTATCTCGGTTGCCCATCTGTTTGCTGGAGAAATTGGTCTCCTTGGCTTTGGATTGCATGCTAGGGATTCGAGTCCAGTATTCGAAACCAGGTACCTTGAGATGTTTCGCCCGGTCTAGCAAATATGGGAAATCGAAGTTGGAAATATTGTAGCCGGTGATGATATCAGGGTCCGCACGAATAAGGAACTTTTGCCAGTCACTCAGCATTTTCTCCTCCTTTTCATACTCAAGGATCTGAGTTGCCACAATAGAGCTCGTCTCTTGCAAACAGAACACGTTTCTGACGAATGGCTTCTTTTCTCCATATTGCGTAACAATATTTGCGATCTGGATGACAGGATCGTGGTTTGCTTCCGGAAAAATACCCTTACGGCCGGCACACTCGATATCGAAAGACAGGATACGTAATGGTGCCATCTTTGACCATTCGCCAACGGGTTCGTGTGCTATGAGATCGAGGTAGCTAACTTCAGCTTCGATTTGACAGTTGGATTGGCGAACATGATCGGGGATGATTTTGTACGTCTTAGCGGGAGCTTCAACCCACGACATTCCTCGGACCTGGGCGGATATTAGATCATATAGCCGTCATATCGCATTTCTCATACCTTGCAGTCAACCATGAAACGCAGTAGAAATTGCAGGTTGTCAAAAGTTTGAATTTCGCCATCGTTCCTCCACATGCCTTTCCAGTTTGCATTGCCACTTTGAATCGTTGTTCGAACTTTGTTGATGAATTTGGGATCTGTCACGGTAACCTTCAGGTAGGGTTTCGATTGATTCCCTTGAAATCCGTAAATGTTCTCTCTCATAGCAAAGGCGACTGAGTGTATGGTCGGCTGATGTTGAGCGACCTGAGTCTCTAGATATGCCTTGAAGGCTGCACAGTCTTGTGGTTGGAAATTGACAGGCGCGGGAACGTATAGGTAATGTTTGAAGTCAGTTACATGCAGCATGACTGAGTTTCCTGCTTCATTAACACCAAACAGCTTGACGGTGGCCCGGCCACCGTGTAGTGTACCCTCCTCAGCTTCGATAGACTGAAAGCAGAGGCTGTCACGCTCCGGTACGAAGTCAACTACAGGCGGTCTGTCCCATGCCTGATCCTTCTCCGTGTTGTTACGTTTGCGGTCCGACAAGTCCTGGCTAAGCTTTTCGAGGACTTCTGATTCAAAAGCACTCTTGGGCTGAGTGGATGTCATTTTGGATCGATGGTCATGCTGGGAGCTGGGAGCCCGGGGGGGAGCAGGTGATGACAGTATCGCATCTACTTTGCGCTTCTTCGTTGAGGAGGGAGACGATGTGATGTTCTGACGAGTGTGGCTCTCGCCCAGAACCCGTTTCTGAGGAAGAACTGCACTGGCCATGGTGACTGAGGATGGCGAATGCAAGACACGAAGAAAGAACAAGGAAACGTAGGGAGAGAAAGACAAGCAAACTGTTATGCAGTCACGTATTCATCCACAGAAAGGGGAGTGAAGAGTGTTTGACAACGTCTTTGGTGGATTATGATTGTTGACACTAAACGGTTGGAGGGGAGACTCTCACAGGGGAGATTTCTGATGGGTTTGACGACACGACTTTAATTGATAGCGACCGCGTAGCGCGACTCGTGTTAGTCGTGACGTGACTGACCCCACTTACTCGTCGTGATCACGTGAACAGGCGTCATGAATCTTTGAAACCTTAGGGAGGGAGAAAACTAAGGTATAGTGTCCTAGGCCATTGGTAACTGTGTAGAGGTTTCTGTATCCCTTACATGGAGACTCTATAGATGACGGGACGTGTTACGTTCAATGGCCCCTGCGCGCATAACATCTTGGAAGTCATCAGTATGCTGAACTTTTCTGTAGTGGCTCGCTACCTAACCATTTCATTACAGCTGCCAATGCTACCAAGATACGCGCATCTGGAACTGGCGAATTCGGTCAATTTAACCCTACATAGCATCAAACATGCTAAGGTCTAAAGTAAAACTGATACACGGGTTTTCTGTGGAAGCACATGATCAATAAATATAGGTCTGGCTTCTAGAAGAACGATGCAGTACTGCCAGAACTAGAATTTTACGGCTGTGAATTGTCTATTGAAAGAGTGAACGTCAAAGATCAACCGTAGTCAGCGCCCATAGGTGGCACCATGATCTGTTCCGAACTGCCGCTTAATCGTATAGAGCAAACTTACATAGTATGGCGAAAGAAGAAGCAGTTACAAAGCCTTGGGTATTCATGTTGTGAGTAATGGCTGCGAAAGCGTTTCCACACAGGCCAGAGATTGAGTCATGCCGTTGATACACACCTCTCAGATGCATGGTAGCTTCCTAGATAAATATTCCTTATAATTGTGTTTTGGAACGCAAACGGCCCCCGGCCGTGCACATATGTAAACTCCATGGAAAGGCTGATGTCGTCCTCGAAGCACCTGTCAAGGGTTGCACTCAAATTCAGCTACAAGGATGATTAGTGTGTTAGATGACATGATACGATTACCTCGACGTGACAGTGACCGTCTAGAGACTTTCATGACATCTATTCTTCCTGTCAGTTCATGGTTTGCTCTGTAACACGGGCTGATAGCAGGTTGCAAAACTAGGGGAAGAACACATTCAGACATCCATTCTATAAGCATCCGTACTCCGTCTTGGGAGATCAGTTAAGCCATGCATAAAAAGAATTCATCATCTCACCCAAAATGGGCTAAAAAGGATCAAGCATCGAAAGAACTTACTCATTCAGACAAAAGGGGGCTAGCAGCATGTTTTGAAGGAGCCATTTTCATGGAGCCAGGTCTACACGTGTGAGAATGTTTGTATATATGGCGAGGAAGAACTCATGCCCACAAAGGAGCAACAGGAGGGAAGTATTATAGCATTTATAGCACCGTGAAGTTATCAGGCATATCAGTTCTTTAAATCACAAAATCGCTGACTTGCGGGGTATCGCGTGACCTTGTGCGATGTTGGTTGGGCCTGTATACAGCCAAGAGCTGCAATATCATGTAATAGTATCGCTAACCCCATGTCTCATATCCATGTACAGATGCAGTGTGTTGGGCAAATGCATGATAGTCTACCAACAGCAACAGCCTGCAGGACTACACAACGGGCTGATGGTTGTCAGTAAGTCACACTCACACCACTTATTCCGAGAGTTGCCGGTAAGACACTGGTATCACGCTCAAGCACACGGTGGATAAATCATTTCTTCATTAATCGACATAAAGAAAGCAAGAGGTAGCATTCTCCAACATCCTTGTAGTGTTTCCAGTGAAAGAGCATGATCTAACCGCTATGTTCAATGGTGTCGAGCTTTGCAATGAATAAAATTGCTTATTAACGTGCATCCTGCTTTCCAAAGCCGCGCACTGTTCAATGTAATGCGACTTCGTTGGATCTCTGCCGACCCAGCCTCCATTCATCATCATCTTATGAAGAAGAACTCTTGGGCTCCTTAAGATGCTCGAAAGATCCCCAATCGCACCAATCGTTGATGGGCTGTTCAAGATTAGCCACTTTGTCATCTTGAGCAGTAGTGATGAGAAACTTACTAGGCAATTGAGATACTTGCACCAATTACAGGTGTCGTGATACTTGTAAAAGTTGTTCAGGAGAACAATGAAAACGACAATGATCATGACGAGGAAGGCAGCTCGAACAAGCCACCAAGCCCACCAGAGTGGCTTACGCCCCTTGAAGAAACCGACAGGGTTCTTGAAAAAGTGAGGGGGTGTCTCGCCAGTCTGAGGAGAGACGGCTGCGTACGACAGCTCTTGACCCATCCGCCGTCGCAGTGAGTTCGGCGAGTGCAGGACACAGACGCCAAGAGAGAGTCCCATAAGAAAACCGCCAATATGGACAAAGTTGTCCAAGCCGGGAAGTAGTCCCAAGACAAATGCGATTACCATATCAAGAACGATGAAAAGAAGGTCCTTGACGGGCTTGCGTCTGTCCTTCCAAGAGTAAAGAAGATCGAGGAGTACCAAGGCAATGATACCGAAGAGGGCCCCAGAGGCACCCACAGATGGCTGTCCTGGCGGCGCATAATTTCCACCCATGATGTTGCCGAAAATCCCAGCACTCATGTAAACGAGTAGAAACCGCACTGGCCCGATGGCCATCTCCATCTCTTTCGCAATGGTAAGCTGCAGAAGAAGGTTGAAAATGATGTGAATGAGACCGGCGTGCATGAATATTGAGGTGATGAATCGGTACCACTGGTTGGGCTCGGGACTCTGGTTGATATCACCATTAAACTTAGGATCTGGAACGTCACCCCCGAAACCGCAGACCACATGAAGAGGGCAGAAACTGTCGTCCGTGGTAGCATTGGGACAAAGTAGACCAGGTAGAACAGCGTCCTTCGCATTCTTGTCCACACTTTGGATACCCTTCACGTTGCGCATACAAGGGGCATAACGTGCGCCCATGTTGATCAGTAAACCGGGAGATGGGCCGATAAATACGTTGAATTGCGGTTTGATCGCAATGGGAGTTCCTGTTAATACGCCTGTGAACGAGTCAGCTGACAGTTTTCCTTCCGCATCAGTCTTCACATCTTACCCATTCTTGCTATTTCGGCGATAAAAACGGCAATTTGGACAACAGAAAAGATATAGACAACCCAAGGAATCCTCTTCTTGTTGGCCCCGATCATACCCAATTCGCCCAAGCGAACCTTGCCCTTCTTGCCCTTCTTCTTAGGCCGTCCAGGGGCGTCATAGATATGATCATTCATCTCGGGATCGTCATTTTTAGCGGTCCGATCTTGAAGGGGTATGTCTTCCTGGCCGTAAGGTCGCGCAGCGGCAGCCCCTCCAGCATAGCTTGTATCTTGATAGAAGCCTTGTTGGCCAATGTCAGCCGTACTGGAGCTGGGAGTCGGTCCGGTGTTCGAGTTTGCCGGGTACATATGATCGTCAAAGACGGTGTCGAAAGGAGACTGACCAGTTTGGCCAGGCTGGTTATGGCTTGAGCTCTGACCAGAAGGGCTAGCATAAGTGCCCGCTGGAGGATATTGTATATCGTTGGGCGAGTATGGTGTTTGCTTGGTCGGGACGATATGCGCGGCAGTATCGGCAGGATAGATCGAGGTGTCGGGAGCATAGTGTGAGTTGTACGAGTTAGACTCGTATGGGGGTGCTGGTGTAGAATGCGGCGAATGGGTATCGTGATTCTGATAGTAGGGAGAAGCGTTGGGGCCCGCGTCATAAGGAGCCTGTTGACTGCCGCCGCTGTAGTAGTCGTGCGAAGCCATAGTTGACGAAAGCAAGAGATTCTCGCTCGAGTAACGGGGACGAGGTTACGGAGGCAGTTGATGGGAGTAAGCCGCCAAGCGGCAAAGAAAGGGGATACAACTGCGACAAGCTGTTTCAGAGGGTCGGAACGGCGTCACAGATCAAGAATCGGTATTTTGTAACTCGGCAAATGATCCAAGCCCTTATCCTTATTGACAACAACGCGTGAGTGTATGTCAAATGGATCCTTTGTCGATCCAAAGTGAGAGATGTTGAACCAGAAAATGTATCCCTCACGCTAGGTCAAGCTTAGGTGGCTGGTCAGAATCCAAAGTCCTGAACTTCAGCTCAACGGGTTAGGTAGACTTGAGCGGGTTGTTTCAAGGGTCGCCAGGGACGAAAAGACTGGCCTGGATTGCGTGGAAGCTCTCTTCTGATTGGACGATCACCTTACGCGTGGAAGCTGTGGACCCAATGAGTAGACTGTTCTATTTGCGTTGTCGTAAAAAATTGCCAAACGAGTGAAGCAAAAGAGTGAAGATGAGAGCGTCGAAAAAAACAGGAGGGGAAATACTTGGGAATACAACAATTATGCAGCTTGACTAGTTAGGTATCGTTATTTTGAGGCAGCCTTCAGCTTAGGTAACAAGTCCTGTTTATTAGGTACTCAATAAGGGCATATTTGTTCTATTCTCGCTGACCTGTGCCCATGACGAAACAACTCACAGCCGAGTGACGTACAAGCCGGGGCTGTGCTGACAGTTGTAAGCCATAGATCCCTGCAACCAAAGGTCGATCACTGGAAAGAAGGGTTCTTGGGTGGTGGTGCAGTGCGGTTAAGCCATTGAGCCTCACTCTGATTAATGGATATTTAAGCGCCACAGCTTCTTAATTTAGAACAGTAACCTCTATTCATGGCGGTTTTTGTGGCGGCTAATGTGAGTCTTTGTTGATACCGACTTACCTACCTACCTACTTATGGATCACAAGGACACTTGTAATCATGATGCACTGGGAATGCTGATACTCTATTACATATTACAAGCTGTCAACTTCGATCATTCTGGTATCTACAAAAGTAAACCCCGATTAGACTCAATAACCTTTGGCCTAGTAAGAAAGACACCACAGCATCTCTCATTTATCAGCAATACTACAACCCGTCAAAATAAACACTTATTCTGGTACAGTTGTAGCACAAACTCATTGATTGCAATCTACTACCTATATATATTCTGGCTTTTCATATCGTAGGCACTGGGATGCTGGGCCCAGTTGACGCATTTTCGTTGTCTCAATCAAATCACCAATGCATTTATGGTGAAGTCCCTGCCTTCCAGCCCGCGGCTGACGCTACAGCGCATCGGACCACAGCCACTGCTAAAGCTGACGAGTCTTCCCGTATTGCTTGTACGCAGTGGAGCTCGTTGATGGCGTGTGCCCATATCAATCAGATGTACGGGTTCCGATGAGATCTTTTGCAGTGGACGACAGTTTACGCGTTGCGCCTCGTTCTATTCCACGCCAAGTTCTGGGAGGGAGAGATCCCTAGGGCAAGAAGGTACAGCTCCCAAGTCGATGCATATCAAACAATCCACCTCAACCCTCACATCCGATGGCATAACGAATCACTCTGGTTGGATGATCTCAACGCCAAGACCATTGGCAGGCAAAAGTTTCCAGCATTCGCTCCCCCTTCTGTGTTGGAGGACCAGGACAAGACAACGCTCGATTTGTCAACAGTAGACAAGACGGGTGTGATATGAATGATGCAAGCACCGCTTCAATAGTGTAGCAGCCAGCCTGCATTGACTGGAAACTTCTTGACAACACTTGGCACTGTGGATTGCTGACTGCTCATGTGGCACTCCGGTCAGTGGTCCGATATGCTCCTGTTGAGTAGTTGATGAGTTAGGTAGACGAGATAAGATCGTGATTATACAAACTGTTGTATCGTACATGACATTCGCTGCCCTATATACGTTGTCCTAGCCCTCTTCATTGCTCATTATGGTCGTATTGCCCTGGTGGCCCTTCGCCTTTTCCGTTAATAGTGGTACAGTTCGGTCTTGTGCGTGTCGCATTTTGTCGACAATAGGTATAAGACTAGATGGCCCCCTCCAGTGTTATTTGAACATCTATGTTGTCTCTCCTCGGTTGAGACAGTGTTATTTCTTCCCCGTCGATGAAGCGTCGTCCGTTGTGGTCTCGCCATCTTGTTTCTTGGCACCCTTTCCCCAGTTCCCACTCCAGACATCTGCGACTTGCTCCATGATGATATCGCCAATACCCTTGCCCTCTTCCATCTTTTGTTGATGCTCTTTGGCACGCTGCTCTCGCCAATTCTTCTCCTCGCCTCCCATCCACACATCGTTGAGCGCCTTGGCCACACCTGTCTTCTCCTCTTCGCTTTGTGGATTCTGTTGGCCTAACCTAGCTTTGAGTGCCGCCTCGCGCTCTCTGTGCTCACGTAGTAGCCGTTGAGTGCGCTGAGCACCTTCAGGAAGTTCGGTTCCGAATATGGAGCCCACACGGTTACCGAACCGTGAGTATATTGACGAGCCCGTATACTCGTAGGCGAGCTGGTTTGTAGCAAGAGAGAAGGCACTGGCGAGGACGAAGAATCGGAGATCTATCTTTCGTGGTGGGAGTAGCATAGCGAGAGGTGCAATGACTGCGCCAGCGATGGCAGAATTGTGAATAAATTCATTGCGCTCGGGTAACGGAGGTTGCGCCTGGGGCTGATCCTGAGACATTGCGATGTTGATAGTGGTCATACGGCAGTGTCGGTTCGACTATTGCTGCAGCAGCACGATTTGCGTGGGCTGGGAAAATTGAAGATGCGAAAATCTGCCACCAACTTTTTCTCGCAGTCTGGTTGGTCGCCTCGTCACGGCTGATAGGTACTTGACTCACCAGCCCAATCCTGGTGAGAAATCAAGTCTCTACAACCTCCTCGTCATTGTAGGGTAGTCACATCAGGACAGTATCATTCGAGGGCATATAGCCTTGTCATTTTTTTGGTTTTTGATTTCTGGTAACAGTAATATGGCGAAAACCAAATTCTTAGTATGGCGACTTGTCTGTTTTAGAGTTTTCTGATCTTGCGTCTGTCGCGTCTTTGTCTGTCTAATTGGCGTTTAACGTTGCTGGAACCTTTTGATCCAATAGCTGTCAAGATTTCTAGCTTATGACCAGGATATTGTCAACTGACATACATTACCACCACATCACGTCTCAATACATATAAATAATGAAATGCATGACTTTGCTGCTCATATAGGGCACAAGTGAGATATGCAGAAAGTTTGTTCACTGGGTTAAGACCGTGTGAAATTCAATTGCTTGCGGGTTCGTTACGCCCTCCCACAACACGGCGAGAACTGCACAGCTTCAAAGCTGCGTGATCATGGCTACTACCTGAACACCCTAGTGCCGTTTTGACAAGACATTGAAAGATAGGGTAAGGTCATAGGTTGCATCACGGGTTTCCCATTATGGACGTCGTTGAGTTCTGCTGACAATTTCCGGTAATTCGTGTAGTAACAGCCTAGCACCTCGGATCATATCATCGGTCACTGATGAGGAATTAGCCGACAGGCTAGAGTAAATACGTCACGAAGCAAGAGAATAATCAGATGCATCATATATTTATAAGTACATAATTATGTTCAAGTCATATGTTAATCTTGTTGGCCGTCGTCGAACACCTTCTTGGCGTTAGGCCTAACGATTAAAAGCCTGTGAAGGATCATATCGCAAACATAGCTTCTTTGGGACAAAATACAGATAACTTCCGAGACAATATTTCAGCTCAGTGATCAACAACAACATCTGTCCACCAATAACCGAGGTAAGGGATAATTGTTGCCAGCGGCAGACTTCGACGACACTAGACCATCAAAGTCTCACCAAGACTCCTGAAAACCAAGCCACCGGTGCTGAGAACTCAATGGTCCGAACTGCCGCCCCCAGCCGTGCCGTGTTTACTAACTCCACATTGACTACCGGCATCAGATCCTGCCGAGCAAGCACAAGGTAAAGCAATCTGGCTACATGGCCAGAACCCTATGAATATGTTATGATAGAAATCAACAGGCTCATAATGAAAGGATATCCCGGGCCGATGGGCGCACGCTACTACAAGGTCCCATACTAGACAAAGCCCTTACGCAGCACTTCTCGACAGGAGAAGTTTCGATGGGCAACCTGATTGAGATGCATGGCCATTCTTATGGCAGACCTCGATCTAAAGAACAGTCTCAGTGACTACAATGCTACCAACGTGAAGAGCCGTCCAATAAAAAGTAGGGTATTGTAATAGCCTTGCCGGGTCTTCACCCAGTGACAGGTGGGCTTGACAAACGTTAAGGAGCTAGGTTGACAGCTGATCCCCTGTACGGATGGATACAGTCGAAGATAATAGGGACTAGCTGTTCGAGTATAAAGTTCTCTCAAACAAAACATAAGTATGAATTTAGACATCACGGTACTTGATAAATTCATGTGATGACGCAAGACAGTAGCGGCTAGGAGGAGGCTACCACACTACCCCTTTCTTAACCAATGAACCAATCTTATCTATTTGATCTGAAGTAACCCGAGGGACCAGTGCATTTTAGACAACGTAATTTGTGAAGATTAGCTTTCCGTGGTTATAAACTTGTGGAAAATGAGGCTTGAGGCTTCGATAAGCTCCATGCTAGTGGACAAAGTTTCCTAGATATGTTCCTGTACCTGTGAGGATTTTTTCAGTTCATGTACATACAGTCTCTTGGCTGAGCCTGTTTCTATTAGAAGCACTTAACTGTCGTAACTAAGACCTTGCAAAAAGTGCCTTACGTTGGGATTCTCATACCCATCATAGATTACTCAAACATCTGGGAACTAGAGGCTTAAAGGGATGCAGTCGCCTACACATATACTCGCTGCTACGGGAACCCAGTGCCATTGGTCAAATTCCGGAATAGTTCCGTATATCCAATAGTACCAGAACTGCCGGTATTGTTACATCCCTAAAGGAGTTTGTATGGTTACTTGTAGGTATTACAACAACTTACAAGAATCGACGTACGTTGTGTCAGACGCACTGCTTGCCTTACCCGAGGATAACCTAGTTTGGAAACAACACCATCTCACTGCGGGTAAAGGAATAATGGATTATGAAATGCATTGTGTCATGTTGGCGGGCGCCGACTCACGCGTAAACTCTCTCCCTGTCTAGCAGAGCAGTTTCGATCTCTAGTGATGAGCGGAAGTTCCGAACTACCAGGGTGGCAGTAAAACTATATCCTTGGATCTGACTTTTCCCTTCGGTATCAGCCACCACTTGTTTAGCCGACCACTCGACGTTTATCGAGGCTGAGAACAAGACTCACGATTGACTCTCGTTCTTAGCCGATTCAACACTGGTTTCATCTCTTTAACATCTCGTGGCGTTTAGAAGGACTGACTTCGTAGGTCAGTGCCACGCCTCCATGCAGCCATGCAGCTTTATTCTTTCTTTCGTTTTTTTTCTTGACTGAATCTACCTTGAAATAGACTAGCTACGCCATAAGAACACAGACCGTTGTACTATGCACGTGGCGGATACATCTCTGAGCTATTTTAGACTTTGTTGAAATGAGATTAAAGGCGCGTGGTAATCCCGGCTGCCGAGGCCACGGACTCGACTGCCAGATGAGGTTACATTGCCGATTCCTTGTCAATCAATGTCTTGCTCGCATTCTCTACCGTTGTTAGCCTAGGGCGATGCTCCGTGGTTCTCTCGGCTGGTTGTCGTATCGGTGACTGATATTATTACTGGCTCTGCGTCTACAGGCTTGATTCAAACCCTCGTCCGCGTTGGTGTACAATTTGTGAACTTTAAAAAAGTGTTGGCTCAATAAAAAGATGAACAAGAATGCTACCTAGACACGAGTCAGGAGGTCACAGCAGTTGAGCTTGGACTTAGTCTTCATGATCGACTGAGAATGGAGTTCACGCAGACAGGTATATCCACACTGACTGCCGAATGGCACAAGACGCTGACGCATGACTTGGGCAACCGTCTTAGCATCTCATTCACTGACACGAGCGCTTCTGGAAACAGAGGTTCTTGTGGGCCTCTTGGCGAGCCATCCAATTGCATTGTATAGGGAGGTGGCTTCTATTTGTCATGGCTCTAGCGGTTTGAAAAAACAACCCACATGGGTTCAGTGACAGATGCCGTGGCAGCCCTTGCTTAGCCTACCAATCGGCCGTTTGTCCAATTCGGAGCCGACGCACACGGGAGATGGCGCAGCCAGAGATGGATGTAATCAGGGCTGGCTGGTGGCCTGTAGAATGTTGAAACGCACTGTAACGCAACACAACGCAAAGCATCCAACTCCGGGGAGGATTGTTTCTTGGCAATTCCCATGTTACAGCTGGCAATGCCATGCATGGATCTCGAGAAAGGCAGAGGTGTTTCAACATCAGGGCAAGTATTCGTTTATCAACCTGGGATGATTGGTCATTTACCGACACAAGACTAACTTTAACATTTGGTAAAGTATTTTTCAATAGTAGTTGGCAGTTGCTCAAGGGAACGACGATTGGAAACTGAAACAGCAGACCGTCCGATATTGTCACGTTCCGGGGATGTTTGAGAATCCCTGAAGGATAACGTTATACGCCAGTGTGAGGTTGGATACAATGGGCGATCAGCGGACCAGTAACACGAACAACAAATTATGTTAATATGGAGAGACCGGCAAGGAGATCTGACTCGAATAGGAGAAAAAACTGTCCATAACCATTAAGGGCAAGACTTGGAGAAAAATAGCTTGAGAGGCCAGGATGAGGTAAAGCCTGGCACCGGGAGACGCCGTCGGCGGACAATGTGGCCGAAATGTGATCTTCACGAGCTACTGTGCGGTCGACGTGCCCGGTGTGGAGAGCCGAGCCGAGTTATCAGGGGCATAATTATGAACCATGACTAGCATGGCTAGGGGGTAAGGAAAAACAGCGGAATGGCTTACACCAAAAATCGCTGATCTCCCACCAAAATCTGTCCGCTGTTTTTCCTTACCCCGAGGCATGGGTATGGGCTGATGGTCATGGACAGGCACAGGACAAGGCCATACCGGCAGAAATGGGTTGCAATGTTGCTGTTACAGATAACCTAGCCTAGGTCAACGGACCGGGCCCCGTGCCGTAAAGCATGTTGGCTGAGAGAGTTGCGACATCTTAATGATCCCATAAGGCTGAAGATAGTAACGAATATATTAATTGATACCAAAAGACGATAAAAGCCATCAGACTCTTTCCTGGAAGCCCTCAATCCTCAGCTTCGAATACTGGGCTCTCTGTCTCCGAACGTCGATATCGAATAGCTCAACCTATTCTACCCCGCCTCAACAAGCCAGAATTACTCGTAAAATGAGACTAAATTTAAGACAAGTAATGATAGGTCTCTGACAAATTGTACCGTCCCACCGGGAAGTTTCTCCTAGGGGAGCTCGAGAGAGTTGGGTTTATCTCTTGGCGGAATTGAGCATTGTCGACTACTTACGGAGTAGTCTAAAAGCACTGATACCTTCAGCGGAAGTTGCCGCCTGCCTGGGAACGCAGCTGGATACAGTACCTAGGTAATGAGTATGGAGTACCTATGTGCTGCAATTTGCAAGACGCCTGTAATGACACGCTGAATCTCCGGTCGCAGCTATTTGCTACGGTAGTGAGATTTACGAATACTCAACAATCAGTGCAAGCGCTGCAAGGGATCACAGACTAATGCAGATGATGAGACAGTCTAGTTTTCAACTACGCCGCATGATGGGATGGCCAAGAAAGTGCCCTCCCGAGTGAAGGCTGAAAATCTCATACTGCACATCGAATGTGAATTGTGCAGACCATAAGGGTACGTAGCCCAGCGGGTGATATGGGGTGCCAACCCGAAGGAGAGGCTATCGAGATCTAGATTCTCGAGATTAGACGAGTACACAATAGTACAAGCTGGAGTATTCTTATGAAGACTACTAAGCGCCTTACCAATTTGGTATGTAGATACCGTAAGAATTGAGACAGGCTGGCACGCATTCTGAAAGTATCCATCGATCGGTATCACTATCTGTGATTCCGTTACGTATTCATAAACCTTTCTTGTCTTGGGACGTTCCCGATGTGCAGGGCATCTAACAGTCGGGATGTCCATGTGTACATAGAGGCTAGAGATCGAGAGAGGGAGGGCACACAGAAGCAGTCGGTGGCTGATGACTAGGAGCTCCACAAACGATAACGAGAAAGTGAAACATGTTCTTGAATTGCAGAACTGTGCTTTGCTGTGTTGTCATTTTTGCTTTTTCCTCTCGCAGAACCAATGTGCTATAAATCCCATACTCGAAAACTACTTGCCAGTGGCGGCCAAGCTTGGGAATCCGCTAAATACCGGCCAAGTCAGCCACAGGCTGTTGAACGGCTTCAACGGAAAGAGACCGGCAATAACGCCTTGGAGAACTGTCTGAAAAGGAGTTTAGAGAATCTTTGTATCGCGCCCACAGCGGACATGCATCGGAGATATTACATGTTGTGATGCCAAGATCAAACATCTTCCCCTAGTGCTACAGCGCTGACCCAACTCGCTGGGCCCCCAAACACAGCTGGGAGGATCACATCAGTATCTCCTAAGGCCACCTAATGCTTGTAGGGCTTTAGCAGCCCTACACCCCCCTAATAACTAGCATAATACATTAAGTTACTTAAATTTTTCTTAGGTTAGATTTTAGCTAAGGAAAACCTATTTTTTTTTAACTTACTAAATATTAAGT
>JAAQPG010001369.1:0-20598 GCA_013186905.1 Fusarium udum | reverse complement strand
GTATTTAAATTAGGTATTTTTAAATACTTACCTTAGTTAACTGGGTACCTATAGATACCTATGGGCTAGGTATTTTAAGGCCTGGCTCTGATTAAGGGGGCGAGGCCTATATATTGTATTTACGTAGTAGCGGTGATTGTTAAAGAACTTTCTTCCTGCCTCAGCGGATTCAATCAATAGGAAGATACTATGCGACATGCAGTGGATAATCTAATCGATCGTTCGTTGCCTGCTGGAATATTAATGCCAGGATATGCTGAAACACATGCATTAAAGTTGGTCCAGTGCGCAACTCCTCAAATGGAGCCAAGCCAATCAGATCGTATCTTCAACAAGACTGTGACCAGAGGCGCGCTAGTACCACAATGGCAAAGGTCGGCATCATCGATCGTCCCAAGCCAACAGAAATAAGAACAGCACCCCCGCATTCTCTCACGCAGTTCCCACCCAACCAACCATGTCGTCTAGAGCTGGCATCGTCCGTCGGCAAAATACCAGCCTAGGACGGTCGGGTCCTCGATCAAAGAATGGCTGTCAAACGTGTCGCCTGCGGAGGGTTCGATGTGATGAGAAACGGCCAATGTGTGGCCACTGCGACAGGCTAAAATTGGTCTGCAACTATCAGCAAGGCCAGATTCGCCGACGTCGACGTCAGAGGCAGCTAGAACAGGAATCAGCACATGGTGATGATCAAGACACCCAGAGCCTGAGTGAGCAGGAAGATCGGGACGGTGATCAAGGTTGCATTGTTGCAAGGACTTTCAACGACACATCTACCAATAGTCATGTGGACTACGACCCAGCCTTTCAACCTGCACACCAGGGCGAAGAAACTCGAGCCGATTCAGTGGTTGGGTCAAACAACCATCAGCTTGAGCAAGACCACTCAATTGATGCCCTGGACATCATGGCTCCCAATGATGGAGCCTACGGCCCCGATGAAGCAATCGGCGACAGTACTGTGATTCCCGACTTCATGATTGGCACACAAGACCAAAGCGACTGGCAGTTTGACGTTTTTAATGACTACGTTCCTCCAGCTGATCCCGTCTTTTCTTTCACTTCTCTTGGTTTCACCAACTCGTCCAGATTGTTCGACACGGATCACGCCTCAATAATCCAGCCTCTGACTACTCCAGACTCTGCTGATAACGGGGAGAGCTTGGACTCAGCATACGTGGGATCGCACTCTGCTGAAGAATCTCGGGGCCAAAGACATACCCGCCAACAACCTCAAAGTACACTTCGGGAAGCTAACGATGCCCCAACAACCAGATTTGCCATCTCACCTCCAATTCTATCAACTGCACAAGAGGATCAACTGTTGAAGCTTTTCGAAACAGACATACAACCCCCAGCTTCAATTGTCGGCGTCGATCCGCTCGGCTGGCGTAAGATCAGACGATACATGTTAAAAATGGCTGATGGAGAAAATGATCACGTCATGCTGGCTCTCTTCGCCATTAGCACCTTGCTATCGAGTTCTAAAGCTGCTTTGCACAGGACTGGTATAAATCAGGACAACTACAAACTCACTGCATCTCGCCTCCATGATGCAGCGTGTGCGTCCATGGAGGCCGCACTGGCCTGCGGACCTAGGGACGCTCAAAACAGCCGCCCTTTGCTGGTATCTCTGTTCCTATTGGCCTGGTTTGAGGTATAGTGGTTCACTGGAAGATACGTTAACGCAATATTGGTATTGACGCTCAACTAGATAGCCTATGATGGTGATCATCAGCCCAGTCCGATCTTTCCGAAGGTGATGGCGGAGACGATTATCATCAACGGGAAAGACTGGGATAGTGGATCAGCACACCTGTTTCAATGGCTTGACTCACTTGATGCCAAAATGTCCCATCTTGGGGGATGCCATTTGCTTTCTGAGTCCGCTCTCCAAGTGGTCCACAAGTCCCAGTCAAGTCTGGTTAGTGGTGAGACCATGAACGATAATGCTCATGGCACTTCCTCATCCGCAGGTCTGCTAGCCGAACAGCCTGCACACTCCCCGGCGCCACGTTCCAAGAATACTAAACATAAGAAGGGAGACAGGTTGGAATATCTGCTCTCCAGCTCAGCCAATGTCTCCCTCTCGAGGAACATCATTCGTCTAGATGTACTCAACATCTTGCTCTGCCCGGCATTCGAGTTTCACATGGTTTCACAAGCATACTCAAGGCGAGTAGGATCATACGATCGCCACCATCGCCCGAGAGGGACCCCTGAAGACGAAAAAGAGGTCATGGACGCATGCATGGCATTTGAGGAGGAACTGCAAGAGCTGTGGCAGCGCCGGCCTGGAATCCTCAATCTCAACGCAGCCCAGCTCGGACAATTCGTTGCAAGGGATATTGCAAGCCGTCTCGAGCAATTATTCAGCATTTACATCGCGACTTTCTGGAACCATTACGTTTATATCCACCGAGTGGCCTTCTGGACTCTCAAGCATACACCCATTATGCAAAAGGCGCTGCAGCAGTCAGGAAATATGATGCGCCGCAGCATTAGTCAGCCAATAGACCAGCATGCCTTTGACCCGACTATTCAACGAACAGCAGCAAACTCAATACATCCCGGGCTCATGTGGGTGTGCTTTCTCTTCGGTTGCGAGGTAGAAGACCCTATTCAGCAGGAATGGGCAGTTCAGCAACTCCGGGCCTTGGGGGAGCTGAGTGCTACCCCTGGCGAGGAGCGGGAGTCGTCAGCCGGTGAGGATGAATTGCTCGCCTTTCGGTTAGATGAAAAAGGAGCTCAGACTGCCCTAAGGGTGTCACAACTGCTTTCCGTGCTTGTTGACAGACAACGCGCACTTGGAGCGAGGGTTGATGGGAAGTACCTCTGTCAGGAGCTTTTTGGGTGTCACTTTTACATCATTTAACTTAGCTAATATACTACGTACACTTCCATAGTGACCATTGAGTTATGTACAGTACTAAGCTAATGTGAACATGACCAATCGCTCGCTCGCTCGCTGACCTAGCGCTTCCTCTTCGTCGGCTCTCGTCTATCGGCATTCTTCCCCGTGGGGTAACGCACGGATCTACGTTAGCTTGCGGGGTTCAGTCGATCAGCCGAACGACATTCTGAGAACACTCAGCCGGCCAACCTTGTGATGGAAGAACTCTTATATCCTTCCAAGACACCCCTCAGCAAACATGTTTCTCAACAACTCGAACAAAGATACCGACACCGATACTGTTTTCGAAAAAACGATGCACGCGCACGCAAATAACAAGATGGTCGAGGATATTGAGAGCACCCATGTTGAAAGCACCGTCACTGCCGTAGACAAGGATGCTGAAAAAAGGTTTCTATCTCCCCATTATGGCAAAACCTCTAGACTGTTGACTTACCTTTGAATCATTACAGACTAGTTCGCAAGATAGACATCCGTATCATGCCCTTTACTGCCCTGATCTATCTGTTCTGCTACCTAGACAGGTCGAATATTGGTATGCCATGGATGGTTAGTCAATGCAACAACCCCCGCTAACAATAACAAGGGAATGCTCGAATCCTGAACTCGTCCACCAATGACACGCTCCTCGATTCCAACAACATGTCTCAATACCAATATGTTATCGCCCTTATGATCTTTCTAGTAGCGTATTCTTTATTCGAAGCACCTAGCAACCTTGCTCTCAAAGTATTTAGTCCAAATATGTATGTATAATATTGACCTCCTAGAACCTGACTAATGTCTGAAAGATGGCTGGGCTTTCTGATTATCGGGTTTGGGGCCTTCTGTTCTGGTATTGCAGGCACTCGCAACTTCGAACAGCTCGCCATCCTCCGTTTCTTTCTAGGTGCCTTTGAAGCTGGTGTATTCCCTGGGATGATCTTCTTCATGAGTTTTTGGTACAAGCCTGAAGAGAGAGCAACTCGAATCGCGCTGTTTCTATGCAGTGCAACTCTTGCTGGAGCTTTTGGAGGGTATGCCTATCCAATTACTGAGGCGCATCAATCAAATGAGACTGACCTGACAATAGAGTGATTGCTTATGGAGTTGGGCATATGAATGGGGCCCACGGAATCGAGGGCTGGCGGTGGTTATTCATCGTCGAAGGCATCCCATCAAGTATGTTGCTTAATCGCTTAGTCAATTCCTTCTAACTCGGCTCAGTCGCGCTCGGCGTCATTGTCATGTTGTTCATGCCAGGCTATCCAGAGAAGTCAAAGTGGCTCACAGATGACGAAAAGGCAATGCAGGTAATCAGACTTGGAGGAAATTGCTCGCAGGGGTAAGATCACCAGTCCACATCTATCAACACTATTAACAAGTGGTAGTGATGCAAAGCTCAACTGGGCAGATGCTAAAGAGACCCTGCTAGAGCCACGATTGTGGGTGCACTATTTTATCTATCTCTGCCTTGGTGTTGGTGTCTCTTCACTGTCCCTCTTCGCACCAACTATTGTAGCTGGGCTTGGCTATCATGACCTTCAGGCTCAGCTTTTCACTGTCCCTCCTTATGCTGTAGCCTATGTCGTCACTCTAGGCGCAGCTATGCTCTCCGATCGTACTAAGTCTCGTGGTCTTATTGCCGGGTCCTGTTTCTCAATCGGCACCATAGCATTTATTATCCAGGGTAAGAATACTACTCAGACATTGCTCTAAACAAATAACTAAAACCTCTTCTAGCATGTCTTCCGGGTCACAGCTACACCGTTCGGTATATATTCCTCTGTGTTAGTACAGCTGGGGTGTTTGCTGGCCTGCCGTCGCTTTGTGCTTGGGTGTCAGACAACGTCCACAACACAACAGCCGGCTCTTTAGCTTCTGGCCTCCACATCGCATTCACAGGCCCAGGTCAAATCATTGGTGTTTGGATCTACAGAAGCCAGGATAAGCCATTTTACAGACTGGGTCATGCTATCAATGCCGGCTTTCTTGCTATGGGCGCGCTTTTGAGCTTTGGGCTCTGGTGGCATTACACGCGACTTAACAAGAAGCTCAAAGGATCAAATGAACTTAGATGGATAGCTTAGATGTTATCTTTTTACATTTTAACTTCTTTAAGCCTTTTAAAATTAACTTTAAAGGTAAAGTAATTAAATTACTTATAACTTAGTTATATTAATATATAATTAATTTATTATAATAATAAATATTCTATTTAAATTAAAAAAAGATATTTTATATTTATTTTACTATTAAATATTATATTTAAAAAGCTTAAACCTTAAATATTACTACTAGCTTCTTTACTTAATTGTAAATACAAAAACGGATTTATTACTTTAAGCTCAGCATAACAGGTAAAAGAAAAATAGGCTACCTTTTCCTATGTAAATTGCTAGAGAGCAGCCTATTCTTGTTTCACCCTGCGGCTCGGCTATCGTCTATCGCTTGTCGCCTTAGATAACATACCTCGCAGCATGCTAAGCTCTTCTGGCTCCACAAGAGCTCATTGGAAGAGCCCCTCTTAATTCCTCAATATTACAACATTATTTGTTGTATTTAGTCCAAGCATAAGTGCAAACTCGGGTGTTGGATGATTACACACATTTAGTGATGTCATCCTGCACATCATGAATAGAGTCTGTAAAACAATTCGAGGGCGGAGAGCACCTGTTGCATGCTCTCAATGCCACTTTCGGAAAGTCCGGTGTGACGTTTCGAGAGTTGGACTTCCGTGCTCGAACTGTCGATTTGACTGTCGAACATGCAATTATCGAGAAAAGAAACAGAAAGCCGTGCCCAGACAAAAGTATGTATCGAGAATTTGTTGATTTTATAACCCTTGCTTATACTCACAAGAAGCCGTGCCTCTCTATCAAGTCCAGCCAACAAATATGAAAGTCCCTGTAGCTTTGTGGACAATTCTAATGGATCCAGTCCCTGCTCTTTAGGTATGTTGTTTAGTCATTTTAGAGAAGCTCGGACTAATTATCATGTTATTAGCATTAAAGGACTCTCCGACAGGCCTAGCGAAATATAACAACAATAGCAAAGACAATATCAAGAGTGACTTTGAATTCCGGATAGGATATACTAATAGTAGCGATATCTGGCAGCTACCTGTACAAGATAGAGAAGATCAAACCACCTCAAGCCTGCAAACATTCTTTGAAGGCCAAAAGACGGGATTCTTCTATGGTGTTCCAATTGAGACAATAAGTCCAAAAACGCCTTTAGAAAGTAAGCAAAAAACGCTTTATAATTCTACATCAGATTCTATGCAACAGAGCAACTTATGGAGGTTTGATGTATATTGGGCTGCAGAACTGTTCTTAGAGTCAAGCAGAATTATATATTAAGACAGTTAAATCCATAAATTATTCCATCTTTATAGATACAGCCCGCAATTTCATCTTGGCATTACCTGAACATTGAAGAAGCCTGAACCCACTGCCTTCTGTGTTGCTGCAGGGCTTTCCTAGGTGCTTGACCGTTGCACTAAAGCACCCATATAAGAATACAAGGGCTTATGTGCAAGCTGCAGGCCAGGTCAGCCCACCCGGGCCTACGATTGGTCTTGAATCGCATCTGCTCATGGCGGGGGCTACTTATTTCGTAAGCTCTGTGCCTCTTTATCCTTTCTCTATATGTCTCTTTAGACCGATTTATCCACGCATACCCGTAAAGTCAGGGCCAGAACCTCTGATGAGTCAACATAGGAAGAACAAGGATGTCTTCACGCATAATGACTATACCGTCGGTTGGGTCTGCGCCTTGCCTAAGGAGCTAACAGCCGCTACAGCCATGCTGGATCATCAGCACCCAGCACTATCGAAGCCCCGAAACGACATCAACTCGTATACCCTTGGTTCCATCGGACCTCACAACATTGCCATCACCTGCTTACCAAAGGGTGTAATCGGGAATGTCCCAGCAGCAACAGTTGCTAGTCATCTAGTCACTACCTTTCCCTCTATCAAAGTCGGCCTCATGGTAGGTATTAGTGGTGGTGTGCCATCCAACAAGGTCCGGCTGGGAGACGTTGTTGTTGGTACATCCTCTGGTGACTATCCTGGGGTAGTGAAATGGGATGCTGGCAAGGTCCATGGGCATGGAAAGTTCGAACGAACTGGATCACTCAACAATCCACCTCAATCACTGTTGACGGCTCTCACACAGCTGGAGACACAACACAATCTGGTTGGAACTAAGATACCCGAGTATCTCGAAGAACTGCAACAGAAATGGCCAAAGCTTGCAGCTGCATCTCTACGGAACGAGTCTCTCAAAGACGTGTTGTTTAAATCGTCTTACGATCATATTGCGGGCACAACTTGCAACATGTATGATGAAGATGTAGACAAGAGCGAGGATGAGGAGCAGGACCCTTGTCGGTTTTGTGATATATCCATGATTGTGAGAAGGAAAGACAGAGAGATGCGCATACACTATGGTCTGATCGCATCAGGCGACAAGCTGATTAGAGATGCCGCCTCACGGAACAAACTCAACAAAGACCTTGGGGGACAAGTCCTCTGTATCGAGATGGAGGCTGCGGGTCTTGTGAATCACTTTCCTTGTCTTGTCATACGAGGTATATGTGACTATGCCGACTCACATAAGAACAAAGACTGGCAGGAGCACGCAGCTATTGTAGCTGCGGCTTATGCGAAGGAGCTCTTACAGTATGTGCAGCCAACTGATGTGGAGGGCGAGAGTCCACTGAAAGGTTTGTTGAACGATGGTAGGGTTCCTATCTTCTCCGACTCCAATTACTAGCTAACTGTAAACAGTCCACTCCCTTGTCTCCGAAACACGTAAAGATGTCGTCGAGATGAAAGCCAGCCAGAATAGAAAGGACGATATCAAGATTCTTGACTGGCTAACGACAATCAACTACGGCTTACAACAGAGCGAGTTTCAGAAGGTTCAAGAACCAGGAACTGGCAGTTGGCTTCTCGATACGTCCGAGTACCGAACCTGGTTGGAGACACCTGGGCAAACGCTCTCTTGCCAAGGCATCCCAGGTGTCGGCAAGACTATTTTAACATCAGGTTTAATCAGTCACCTAAGCTCAGAGCTCGCGGGCGACTCTACAAGCGGTATATCATACATCTTCTGCAACTTCCAGAGACAGGACCATCAAACCAGCGATGGCCTCCTTGCATGTATCCTGAAACAGCTTTCTGGAAGTTTGCCATCGCTGCCGGACTGCCTATGTTCTCTCTACACAAGCCATGCTATCTCACAGACACGGCCATCATCCAGAGAGATCATTTCTACTCTTGGGTCTGTCATATCTGAGCACTCAAGAGTATTTGTCATAATTGACGCCCTGGACGAGTACGGGACTACTTCTGGTACAAGGGAGGCGTTTCTTATAGAACTCGCTCGACTACAGCAAGAATATGGCATCAACCTCTTTGCAACATCACGATTCGACACCGCCATCTTCTCTGAGATCAAATCTAGCTTCCCGAATAGCACAAACCTAGACATAAATGCAGCTATAGATGACATTGGCACGTACCTCGAAGGGAACTTCAGGACGTTGCCTAGTGACATCCGGCAAAACAGGGGGCTTCGCGATGAAATCATCAAAGCTGTTCAAGAGTCTGTAGACGGAATGTATGAGTCCATTCTATGAGTCAAAGATTTATTATTAACAACTTTTAGGTTCCTATTAGCACGGATATACCTGAAGTTGCTTAGCTACAAGGTCTCTGAAACAGAGATCCGAAAGCAATTAGCCACGTTTAAACGAGACAGTGGCAAAGGAAACGCCAAAGCCTTGGCCGATGCCTACGAGCAAACCATGGCCAGGATCAAGTCCCAGGAACCTGATCACGCGATACTGGCCAAAAGAGTTCTCCTCTGGCTCACATACGCTAGAAGCGAGTTAACCATAGAAGACCTACAATACGCTCTCGCTACAAGATCCAAATGGCGCATGGTTTGCAAGCAGGACCTCCCTTTCGAGTCCACCATGATCTCTGTCTGTGCTGGACTTGTGGCTTTTGACGAGTCTAGCAAGATCGTCCGGCTTGTCCATTTTACTGCACAAGAATACCTCATCCAGAACCCCGATGAGCTATTTCCGTTGACGGAACAAGACATTGCAAGGACATGCATGGCACATCTATGGGTTGAAGAGAACGAACGTTATTGCTTTCGAGACTTTGACCTCGCTACCAGGTCCTCGTATCCATTGTGGTGGTACAGCGCTCTCAATTGGGGACACCATGGGCGCGAATCTTCGATTTCGAACCACGAGCTTATCGAATTCATGAATGATGAAGCGACTGTCAGTCTTGCCATGAGAAACGCCCTCCAGCGATTTCATGTCGGTTACTTCTTTATGAGACACCTTCATATAGCGGCATATTTCGGCCTGGCTGAGCTAGTTGAACATCTCCTGGATATGGGAGCAGCGGTAGACTTAGCTGATCGGACTGGGAGGACTCCTCTGTCATATGCGGCTGAGCAGGGTCATGAAGCCATTATGATCATGCTCCTTGAAAGGAAGGCAAAAGTCGATTCTCAAGACGGAGAAGTTGTTCACGAGTGGCATTATCAAAATGAGAACGCAGGACGTACTCCATTGTCATTTGCTACAGAGAAAGGGCATGAAGCCGCAGTTCATATCTTGATTGCAAAAGGGGCTTCTTCTTCGGTGAGGTCTAAATCTGGGCGCACACCAATGTCGTACGCGGTGGCGAACGGACGAGAGAGTTTGGTTAGGTTGTTTCTCGACACTGAACATGCCGATATAAGCATTGAATTAGGCCGTGCTGTTGACAACGCACATGAGACTATTGTCCGATTGTTACTTGAGAATGGCGCCGAGATCGACTACACACCAACACCAGGTTTTACGCCCTTGTTTCATGCAACGCGCGCCAACCACGAGGGCATCGTCCGACTGCTACTGGAAAATGGTGCAAATCCAGATCCTCTTTACAGTATGTCTACACCGCTCTTGTCTGCCGCAGCAAGAGGGTACGATAGAATTGCGAGATTTCTTCTTGAGACTGAAAGGGTTGAGATTGATCGACCCGATAGATTCGGGCGTACGCCTTTGTCCCACACGGCACAACATGGATACAAAGCCACTGTGAGCTCACTACTTGATATGGGAGCCAACCCCAACACTGCGGCAAAGGCCACTTTTATTGGAGCACAGTTCTTTAATGGGAGAACACCACTTTCGTTTGCAGCTGAGAATGGGCATGGGACTATTGTTGAGCTTCTTATCACCAAAGGGGCAACTTTGGGTCTAACATGTACCGCTGAAGGCGAGAGTGCCAGGTTCACACCGATTTCATATGCGGCGAGAAATGGGCACGAGGCTGTCATTCGAACTCTCGTAGAAATCGGCCAGGCTGACCCGAACTCCCCTGATTCCAAAGGGAGAACGCCTCTTTCATACGCCGCAGAAAAAGGTCTGACGTCCGTTGTCCGACTTCTAATGGAAAAGTATAAGGCGGATCCTGATCATATAGATGATGACGGGCACAACCCTCTTTCATATGCTGCCCAGAAGGGTCACGTTGGGGTTATCCGTGAACTACTGGAAACGGGCAAGGTTTATCCGGATTCTGTTGATGGCTGGGGTCTTACACCGCTTTGCCAAGCTGCATTATGGGGGCATAAATTCGTTGTGCTTTTACTCATTGAAAGGGGAGCAGATTCTGGCTATGTTATTCCCAGCGGAGACTGGAAAGGGAAGTCAGCTTTAGCAATTGCTACAAGATATGGGCATCAGGCGATAGTGGACATTCTAGGCAAGAGGCAACAATGACTCTAGAATACCACAAATGCCTCCGAAACAAATAACTAAACAAAATCTCAATTGAGTATCTAAGGTAAAGACAGATAAATATCTGAGGTAAAGACAGTATCCTAGTTAACATATATTCTTAGCCTTACTCAACATTGCTAGGCCACATAGGACTCCGTAGAGAACTATATAGTGTTGGGATCATGCTGTAACTTGCTTCCTTTAACAGTAGTGGTCGCCATTCTAAAGAGTCAAATATTAGATATATAATAGGCTGATAGCAAATGGAGTAGTGTTAGACTTACAAAGGTACGTCCAATGCTTAGATCGTTGCTGCTCTCGTAGCCACCTCTGCCACTGCCGCACTTGCTATCGAGGTAACCATCTTTTCGAAGAACTGACTGGACTAAGTTGCCGTTGATATAGCTACCCTTTCCTCCCCTCTTGTAATCGCAAGCGAAAAAGGTTACGCCCTTGTGGGTTTTCTGGAATCCCGCGATTAGCTGTGAAGGTCGAAGGAAGAGACATATCATACAGAAATCTGGCCCTTGAAGTTGCCAGAGAGATCGATTTTTCCATCAGCGCCCTGCTCAACCCACAACTTGAACCCTTCAGCGCCAGCAGCAGCATCCTCTTCATTGAGGGCAAAGTTGTTACCGTCCGGGCATGTGGCTGGTCCAAGAAGATCATCACGAGCCTGAAGACTAGCGGAGTTGGGGCGTGTGGGTGAAGCAGCAGCCAAAGCAGTGCAAGCTGCGATCAAGACTGTCAAGGAGTACATCATGATGTAGATATTTGGGATAGAAGATGAAGGTGTTTTGAAAGTGTTGGTAGTTAAGATTTATCAGATTGTAATGAGAAGATGAAGATGAGAATGACTTGGAATCGAATTCGTGGGTGGACAGAGGACTTTAATACTTCTTCGGGGAGCCTATCTCAATGGGAAAGCCTGCCTTCAACTTGCCAACTTTCATAGACTCAGTAACCATTACGTAGGAAGGCCTAACACTACAGCACATCTTCAGACACTACGTCAATGTCTCTATCCATAGCCTGGAAATTCGCCTCTCAAGGACTTGCCCACCTTCCATTTCAGAAGGTCAGATAATCCTTTGATCCTGAGATATTCCTTCTCGATGATCTCTGACATAGGATCAAGAACCAGGCAGCGAGAAAATCTCTTCTCTAGATAATTATGGGTCGAATGCGTTCCCCAGCCTCTTACAGGAGTGTTATTCTTTTGAGTTGATAGACCTTACAGCTGATGCTTACATCATTCGCCTTACAGTCGATTACGTCAGTGTATCTATTCAATTCTGGATGAGAAAGGGACTCCGGACTTTTAGCAAGTCCCGGGTCTAATTTCAGAAACTTAATAAATCCTTCGGTCCTGAGATCTGCCTTCCGGGTTATTGATCGCCATTGATCTGCATGATGCGGGAATTCCCTCGTCATCCGAGTGCTAACGTTGGGGGCCTTTTACCCCTGCATACGAGTAATTGAATCCTTTGCTTATGGAAAAGATCCAACCAAACAAGGCGGAGCAGGCTGATCATCAACCTTAGAAGTTTATTGATGCCTAGGAGGAACTCGCGAAGGATGACTTCCAAAACTTTACTTGCTTTGGAATATCGATCGGCAGAAGAAACGGGATTCCGAGTATACAGTGGGAAACATTGGAGTGAAGCATTGCGTTGTGACATGCTCTATCAGAGTCTCACTTCATTAAAAATAGTCTTGTGTATGGAGGGAAACTACTTAAAGTCGCACAATGGCGGCGTAACTAAACGTTAGAAATCATCACCGTACACTTTCACTCAGCGCAACATACTATCATATTTACTTCAAAGACTATCTCAAACTTAGCCACTATGTTTCACCCGCGATTTCTCACCGCTGTCGTAGCCGGCCTCCTTGGCGCACAAGGAGTTCTCGGTCTTAAACACGGTGAAGTCAGCGAGTTCGATGGCAAAAACGTTCGCTGGCAAGAGCTTGCCAAAGGCATCTTCACAGGTGTCCCTGAAAATGAGTGGGACGATAATCGTAAGTAAAACGTATCTCGATACAGTCCGCTTTAGTGCTGACAAAACATAGTCCATAAGAGGTCTGCCGTTGAGCTCGATATTGACGAGATCGTCGGCAACAGTACTATATCAGATGGCACTCAACTTGAATCGCGCGACCTTGCAGGCACATGCAGGGCTGGCCAAAAATGCGTCGTCAAAGCAACCAACTACGTGTTGCTCTTGGGTTACAGCGCTTGGCTGAGCACTGCTGAGTATGTCTCTAGTGGCAATCTCTGGGAGTTCCTCAACAAACCCTTCGTCGCCAACGCCGGTGGCGTTGCCATAGCTGGTATTATTTCGGGCCAGATCAACGAGGCTACCAAGAAGGAGTGCAGCACTGAGTCTCCTGATACTTCCCAGGCTGACATTATTCGCACCGCCCTGGAGAGTGTTATTGACAAAAATACCGAGGCTGGGGAGGTATCAATTGACATCAGTGGACCCAGTGGCACGGTCAACATCAAGATTAAGGCTGGTCCTCCTAATACCAGCCCTAATCCAGAATGCAACCAGGGGTAATTTCGCCCAAGAGCGAAGAGCTCTAACTGGTACTTGACGGTTGGGATTGCATGATAAGCCTGACATGTACTGCGGTTAATCAGTCTAATGGTCACGCCTAGGAAGACTGGGGGAATGTCTTTGGTAACCCTGGTTGATTTGATGTCTGAAATTGATATTTGGGACGGGAGATACTACATTCATTTGCGTTGCCTAAAGCCGAGGGGCTGAGTCTCTAAGTCTCTCCATTACGTAGCGGTTAAATGTATAACATCAGTTTATTTGTGGGGGACCTGACGTTGTCTGACATACGAAATAGTGGCCATGCTGACTGACCAGCCCCAGTGCTCAACATTTAAAGCCAATCACAACAAGGAAATCAATGGAATGTGGGGAAGCTAAATGATTCTCCAGGCAGCCATTTAAACAGAAGCTTTTATAATAAAGGAATAAACTCTCCCCGTCAGTCTGATACATAATGCATCTCAATATCTCTTACCATTACCTAGATCAATCGCCAAGATGACGACCAAGCACTGCTCACACTATGAGTCCTGGTGGTACTCAGACACCAACCGCTACGAGTACCTCAAGAGCGACCTCTTCTGGACACTCGCAGTTCTCATCATAGTTAATTGCTGGTGGTCAGCCAAGCAGGTCGATTCATTCCCTGATGAAGACACCCAAAATGACAAAAAGGGTGAAAAAGATACTTCTATCGTTAAATCCAGCACTGCAACCCCGCAGCCCCGTCCTGGCTTTTGGCTCAAGGATCGCATCACGTCACGACTTCGAAAATATCTCGCCCTTTTGGTCTGCACATCTGTGTTTCCTCTCTTGCTTCTCCATGGTTCCTGGGTCATTAAATCTGCCTGGCGAATTTCTTTCGGGCTGGTTAATCGCACATACCCAAGCTCTCTGAAGCCGCGGATACTGGGCTTTATCATCTACTCGCCAATTGCTACTATCATATTGCTAGCCTGGGTAGCTGTCTTGGGTGCCGGTGTTTTTATTCTCGCGACGCAGATTTTACTTTGGATCAAGATCTGGGAAATCAATACTCATGCGCAACCTATCATTCCTCTCCCAAAAGATGTCACGGAGAAGGTTAATGGTGATGGTGATTGGGATGAGATTCAAGAGGGCGAACAAGAGGGTAACCTCAAGGAGACTTAGCGGAGTACAGACAAGAAGGATCTCAATTGAGATTTCACGGAAATCGCCAATAAAGCACATTCAAATGTTAGCTCAGTGGGGAAAACTTTATTGACGGCAGTAAACCTACATACTTGTAGCACTCTTGTGTCTTTCCTGAAGGCATCTGAGACAGTGGGGCAGTATGGCGGAGTGTAAGTTGTGTGGAGTAGGAAACGCGGAAGCAAAAAGTCCGAAGCGCAAGACATGCGTGAGATAAGCCTATCGATAAGTACTTGCTAGTCCTATCGATAAGGAATGCACGCAAGATAAGCATGACTTTTGCCCGTTGGTAATCCCTTATCAGTCATGATAGGCTTACTGCAAATCCCATTTCGCAATTTGTCTCTGTTCTCACTTTAGGGTAGTAATTTATTCTTTTATATTTAGCCTAAGTCCGACACCTTTTATCATTTAAATTGATTATAATATTTCTAGTCTAAAACACACCTATTAGTTATTTAGACGTATATTATAAGAACCTCAGTAACTATTTCGCAATACAGCCTACAAGATAATGTGCTTGCCATAACGTTTATCACTACCCAGCTGATCATCTCCCTCAAGAGGTCGACATGTTAACATTGAAACCACATGCAATACCAGGTATTTACATATCAGGAAAATATAAGTCTTATTGTCTATTGTTAAAGGCAAAAGGATACACAAGACCTGACATCAGACAGTAGCTCAGCCTCGCACTTCATTTTAGAACACTTAATAAGTATTATCTAAACAAGCAATAAAACGCGAATTAGATGTTGGAAGTGGGTAAGTGGCTGCTTATCTGCATTGAAGATTTCAAAGAGATACAATCGGATCTTGAGTTCTGACATTTCATTACGTACAAACGATTCAATGTAAAGTTGCCTTTAAATAGATTTGGATATAAATTCACCAAGCTCATCTATTTTCAGAGCATGCTTTTAATATATCTTGCCCGTCCACTTCATTCTCACTCCTTTTCGAAGAACCAGTTACTAAAAGTCATCACTACAGCAGAATGTCATCAACCGCGAGTCCAATTGATCTATCATTCCCCTCTACCGCACCAAGTCCGCCTACGACGGCACCTTCACGGCGGCAGTCATGTGATAGATGCCACAGCCAAAAGCTAAGGTGCACTCCTGTCGGAGGAAGCAGAACGGGAGCTTGCAGCCGTTGCTATCGACATGGTACCCAGTGCGTGTACAGTCTTAGCCGTCCTAAGGGCCGTCCCAGTTTGCACCACCATAGAGGCGAGACAGTACTCATACCCCCAATAGTTCCAAAGGAAATGGTTGTGCAACCGCTTACGCCCGAGGGGTATGACTGTACGAGTGTCCAGGAGCCTGGAATGACGTATAGTCTTCAGCTACCAGCCCCGCCTCATGCTTCTGGAACAGTTGCTCCATGCCAACTTGAGTCGGACCCGATCTTAGCCCCGGGACCGTACCTGGAACTAATGCCCGAAGCATGGAAGGATCATGCGTTGCAGCCGGACGTCTGCTCGTGGGACACCAAGCATGCGCAATATCACCCCATTGACTTTTCTTGGATGTCCAACACCCACATGGACATACAGCTAGGTGGAAAACATGCTCTGCATGAATTATTTGAAACTGAACTTCAAGGCGACTGGCACTTGAGCACGGCCAACGTTTCGTCGCAAGAGAGGCAACTACCGCTTTGCCGTGTCAGGAACGCCGCAATTGCCCTTGGTCACCTCACGCCTAGAGTCCAAGCCCTCTCAAACAAAAGCCAGGAAGTATTCAAGAACGGGATGCTATCTCACGAACAGGGAGATACTGACCGATGTGTGCCTCCCTTGCTGCTCAATGACGGTGTGTTCAAGCTCGTCATGACATGGCTTTTCAACCCTTCCGAAGACACGAACGAGGAAGGCAGCATTCTCAATTCTCTTTCGGCTACTGAAAATGGGTTACGTAACGAGGAGGTTATCGTTGAGTTGGTTTCGTGCTCATCCAAATTCACAACAACGACACTCGTACTTCAAGACGAACTCGGAAGCCGAACCTTTAGGGCTGTGAGCGACAAAAATGTGGCACACCATCTAGTGGTTGCTTGCCATATGTTGTTAATCGACAGCTTTGCAGCCGTACTAGGTGTCTTGCAGGATGTCGCTGATGCTGAACGTCACTCCGTGCAAGAAACCATAACGCCAGGATTTGCGGATCTCCGTTTGGCAATGGTGGTACAACTCTGTTCTTACTTGTTTGTGCGACAATGCCGCGTGGTCGACGCATATCTAGAAGTAGAATCGGGACCGAAGTCAGGTGCAGGGTCTCCGAACGAGGAGACTGAAGAAGGGAGAGTGATACAAGAGTTGAAAGCTCGGGTTGACAGCCGCGTTGCATGGTTTCAGAGGCTTTGGTACGATTCTACGTAGATCTGTGGCGCATTAATTGTCTATGCCGTATAGAGGAGAGGTCGTGTATGTTCAATGATGAATTCGGGCTATTTTAGTGTTTCGGTGCTGAGAAGCTCTTTCAAGCCATCCTGGCGGCCTCGATAGTGACCAACGGATAGGCTTGACTTGAGACATGTATGCAAATATCCAACCGCAGCCATCAATTGAGCAGAGGGCTTCTAGTTGTTTGAACTCGCTGAGATGGAGCTCAGTTGTAGTTCCCGTTCAAAGGACAAATGCTCACCCTCACTCATAGCCCAGCCCTGACTTTCCATAGGTCGGATGCCCTCTTCCTTTACTCTCCATAACAGCAAGTCCTTCACCCCTCTTTGGCTCAACTAAGCTCATACCCAATAGCTTCTCATAAAATGGCACAGACTTCTCCCAATTCCCTGTAAGCAACATTGCCCTTCGCAGATCTGGCATCTCATCCAACACTTCCCGCATACAACGAACAAGCCAGCTCCCCAATCCTTTTCCTTGGTATGTCGGATCAACCCATACGTCTGTGAGATACGCAAAGGTGACGAAGTCGGTCACCAATCGAGCGATGCCGATCAGTTTGCCCAGTGAATCTGGATCGGAGGACTGAGTCGAGTCATACACGCCGAAAGACAGGGAGTTGTGAAGGGCCTCTTTAAAGGCTTCAGGTGATAATGCACTGGCCCAGTAGAACTCTTTTGAATCGAAGATAGCTGTGAGTTGGGAAATAGGGAATAAGTTGGGATCAGTTGAGATGGTGAATTGATCCTTTTGCCAGGATCGCGACTGGAACTTTGCTCTGAGAGATGTCATGGTGGGCTCGATCCGTGTCGCGTTTCTCGTATATGGTAGGATAGATAATAGAAAAGAATGAATATTCGATGAGGATTTATGCTTATAAATACGCGACCTGAACACGGTGAGTCATTGGCTTGCGATGCGCCCTTCGATCTACGAGGCGCGCGAAGTGGGCGATGAGTAGTTAGACTCGGCATTTCACCAATGACAAACCGGCTTCCTATCACTACCTACTTCACAGTCATCAATACCACCTAGGAGATTTCTATATGATTTTGAATGACTCAAACTACAGACGCAGTGCTCGATTGCAGTTTTTATTTCTACAATATTTATTATACATAAGCTGCGGCCGACATCGTCCATCCCTTTTAAATAATGCGATTCATCAATAATCGGAGCGATCCTCCGAGTCCGGAGCCGTGCCGAGCTTCACAAAAACCAGCCTCCCCCAACGGCCACTAGACAGACTATTCTGTCCAGATTCCAACCATGTTAAAACGTAAACATGGCCTGCGCCTCGGCCATAAACCCCGATAAAGTCGGGTTATCAGGCTCCGTCTTGGTAACAGACCCTTGCCAACCCTGCTTATAGACTCGCGTTTCCAGGAATTCAAGTTGCATACCACCAGAGGCACGAGACTGCAAGATTTCCAATAGCCCTCTGACCTTGTTACCGCCTTGGATAAAGTTCCTCAAGGCATCAGCGTTGAGGTAACGGTATGCCGCGCAGTATGATCTACAGTCTGAGCTCCATCCTCCAATTGAGAAGCTGGCGACGACAGCACCTGGGCTCAGCATGATGGCGCGATCTAGTTCCTGGAGTACGGCATCCAATTGCTGAGCTTCGCTGGAATTGAGCGAATTGGCGAACCGGAACGTCAAGTGAGCTGTGACTGTGTCGTAGGTGCTGGACAAAGCCGTTTGTCTAGCGACATCGCTAGAAGTGAACTTGTAGGTGTCTTTAGTGGCTGGCGCTACAGTGATGGACTTCCAAGCGCTGGCGAGCTCTGTTGCTTGTTGGCTAGCCTCAAATTGAGCCCGGCCAGCTAAACTCTTCCAATCTTTCAGACGTTCTCGTTAGCACGGGTTCTTATCTAGCCGCTTCACCGTACTTACCGATAAACAGCTTAGCTTTGTTCGGAGCGTCATGCACAATCCCCCACCAGACGATGCCTGTTTCTGGATGGTCGAGATACGTCTTTAGCGTGGCCGCCCATATCTTGCCGAGCTCGGAATTGTCGTCCGAGAGTGACGCAGGGTCAGTAGAATTCGAGAATTGGAAGCCAATGACTTCTGTGCCTTCGTAGGGAGGAAACTGAGAGTTGGCCATGGTGGTTAAACATGCAATTGAGGTTTTATTTGACGACTGCAAAGATTACACGTGTATGAACTTGGCCTTTATAAAAACACTGGAACCGCTGACGTAACGCGATGGGGTTACCTGTCATTTTCAGGCCGTTTAGCGACCGTGCTCACTGTCAGCCCTTGAATCCGACGCTGAATGTGAAACGAAGCTCATTAAACCCTTGCCATTGGGACTCCTTTTCATATGGACATGTTTGACCAGGAATTCTCAGAGCATATTCCTACCCGATAGAATTTGGTTACAGCTTTCCAAGCTTAGCAGTCGATAAAGCTTACATCGCGCCGGTAATTTGCTGTGCAGTGGCCTCTTTTGTTAGGAGTCATATCCGTACATCTTAATTCAGATTTAGACTATCCACTGACTCGCTCCTCCATCCCCTGAGGTCCCTCGTAATGACATGATGTCCTTGACCTTTCGCCAAATCTGTAGCCACCTGACAACGCCACTCCCGTAGCTCGGGCCGGTTGTCATTCCCTAGCATGAAGTGTATAATATCAAGTCTTCCATGTTCTGCAGCACCTTGGAGTTGCAAATAACTTGAGGCCAACCTCATCGGATAGCAGCGACAAGGGGGCTGTAGTGGCTGTTTGCTGCTTCAGTATCAGCGCCTCGAGATATGAGTAGGCTGGAATTTTCATGATCTCCTCCTTCTCTTGCTGTGAGTATAAGCGGCGGGCTTCCTAGGTTGACATCCGCTCCAGCTTTGGAAGCCTTGTTGCCATTAGGCAGTGCCCGGTTGTGATCGCAGCCTCTAGGGCCAATTGGAGTATATTCGCCCTACTTGTCTCAGTGTAGAACCCTATGATTCAATCGACGATCTCCAAGTTCCCGGAAGCTGCGGTCGCTTTCAAAAGGCTTACAAACAGAATCATAACATCATTTGACTGCTGTTTGAAGTGCGGTCTGAGGATAGCCCCATGGTATGACGATTCAATTGTTGATGTCACTCCCGGCATCGAGAAGGCGATGAAACACAGCCATATCGCGTGCCGCTCTGTCAGGCGGCCTTGTCGAAATGTAGGCTCTCCTGTCTATGGCTTGGATGTCGGGTAAACATTTTCTCATAAGCTCATTGTGGCTTGACCCCGTCGCATTTGATGTGTCTTTTGCGACATGCGAGACTGATGGAGTTTACATGTAAGTTTGGGGAAAAGAGTAGATATATATCCTCCCCATGCTCTTGGTTTACGCAAACCTCTTAAGCGAGATAGTTGCTCCCGAGCAAAAGAGCAAGGCACGTCCGTCATGTAACCTGGATTGCTTTGTGTTCAAAACCTTTATGACTCATTCAGTAAAGCTTTATTTAACTGAAAACTTAGTCCCTGATTACAACTGAATCTCCAACAGACAAACTTTCCGCCCAACGCCACCAGCCCATCTAACTTTTTCCTTAAACCTATAGATACAGAATCCTAGCATTTATTATCTCCTATAAGTCTAACACTATATACGCTTAAGCCAGATTGTTCCTTGCTATTTACACCCTTTTATTAACCCTATTATCTAATAATTCCTTAATTATCTTATAATATTTCCTCTTAATATAATAAAGAGGTTTTATTACTATAATATAACTATAATAGCTAAATTTAATAACCTTTAAGA
>JAAQPG010001366.1:0-14195 GCA_013186905.1 Fusarium udum | reverse complement strand
TTTAATTAATTTTAAAACTAAAAAACTTTATGTAATATATAGAATAAAAAGAAATGCTTTAATTTCCTTTTTTAAAGTATATTTATCTTATAAAATAATAAAATAGCTTTAATATATCTTAATATATTCATTTAATAAAATAGCTAGTATAATAAATACTTAATATAATAAGCCTATTACTTATAGATTTAAGTATTTAAAATAATATAATTTACTAATTATAACTTTAATTCTTACTATTATATCTTCTTAAGACTAGTATTTATAATATACTAATTAATAGCTAATTAGTAGTAAGTAATAGCTTATAGAAATATAGTAAAGCTACCTCCTTATTATATAAGGAATACTAGAAACTGTAATACAGTAAAGTATTACTTGCTTAAGAGTGGATAGTAAAAGTTTGCTTAAACTGTTATAAGCTACTCTCTATTAAGAATCTTCAGAATGCATGAATCCATAGGCGCTACAAAGGCACTAAGTTAGGGAAACGTTACTAAGGTATACCACTGCTTTTGCCGCTATCCTGTCGTTCTCTGTAGTTGATATATTGGACAGCGAACACAGTAGCTAGGCCGCCATAGCAGGGGGCGATTAGTGCCAGGTGCTCGACCTGATTAGCTGTAACTTCCATGATGCTGCAGATACCTTATAGGATCGTCTAGCGTCCCCGTGCCTGGTGGCCCGGCCTCAACTGATGGGGTGACTGATAAGCACATATCATTCAGCTCCTCTTACGCAGAGCGACATGAACTAACTGAAAACTCCACCGATAATATCAGGCGTCTGGTGCAAGCACGATGAAAATTGGCAACAATAAGGGTTAAGTGTGAGACGCTATGATAGGAAATAGCGGTGAGATGTCCGTGGGCAGGCAAAACGATTATGGTGCAGGTACAGCAAGGTACATAAGTTAGAACTGTAAGACTTCGGGTAGTCAATCACTTTAGCCGCTACGCCTTACTTATAAAATCAGAACTCCAGTTACGGCCAGTCCTGGACGTCTCAGTGTCAGGCCTTAGTGTAATTGTTTATAATTTTATTCTCATTACTATTATTATAACTAGAGGTGGTATAAATCCTCAAGAGCCTACAATAGATAGCTTGGAGCGGCTTGAAAGGCAGAAAGCTGGTTTAAGTAGCTAACAGGATGCGTTCCGCTTCCTTCAAGATCCTGGTTTCTGTCCTGTCCTTCTTTGTAGTCAAGCTGCGCAGGCTTGGCAGGCTGCCTCCATGAAGAGACAAGGTTGAGCACGGCCCATATCGCTGAGCCATTGAAGAAATACGCATTCTAATGCAGGGCTCCTTGTCGGCCAGTTAGCAATAATGATAGATATGTGAGGTATTTCCTATTCTGGTAGCTGGCTGGCATTAGAAGCACGTGTATGGAGTATATTTAAGACCGAGACAATGACCGAGGAGGCCTAAGCTCAGCTAGGTCCGAGGACGGATCAACGCCACTAAAAAGATATAAGAGTTATACGAATTTTCGACCAAACTAGGCTAGCCAGAGCCCCTGGTAAACTCTATCCATGATCAATGCAATCTTGTGCATGGACTACGTGCTTTGTGTATACCCTCATTCGGCGGTTGTAAAGATAAGTATGTGTTGCGTTCACGTAAGTCAAATGTGTGATTCTATGGAGAGAGGGGCTTATTTAGCAACACTTGGCAAATGTCGGCAGTTCTTAGTTACCTTGTAGCATTATCACTAGGCTTCAAACATCTGCCAAGGCAGGTAACTGCTGGAGGGACGGTGGCAAAGCTGCTGTGGTTTTGGGCTATTCCTCTAGTACGTTAGGCATTTGTGGAGCAGTGTGGAGGAGACACAAATCAACGGAGAAGGCGGGAAGCACCCAGTTGCTCCATTTACAAACACTACCTCTTCGTGTTTTAGTATAAATAAGTGGAAAGACTGTAAAAACAAGTTGGTTTTTAACAACATAGGCACTGAATCAAGCATTCCTATATCTTTTTGCTAGCCGTTGTTATTTCCATCCAACATGCTGGAGACTGCGCTCTCAACCGCCTCGCCAGCTACCACAGGTCTGGCCCTGTTGGTGTTGTGCGTGGTGTTCAAACTCTGCCAAGTCATATATCGAGCCAAGCTCCACCCTCTCTCAAAGATTCCCGGTCCCCGGTTTCCCACCATGTCTTCCATCTGGATACGTTGGCAAAGATGGCACGGCCGCCTTTCCTTTAAGGCTGACCATCTGTTAACAAATAATGGGCCGATAGTTCGTATAGCACCGAATATGGTGCTCATCAACGACGTGGAATCTGTGCAGGCACTGTTCTCAAGATTGGACCTCGATACTGCACCGAAATCCATCCGAGCTCTGCGTATCGGTGGCCATGACTGGACGGTCACATACCCAGGGAATCCTGTCGCCCGTCCACGTCGTCGCCCGGTTATGATTGCGACAACTACCAAGGCGATGCGATATTGGCAGCCAATGTTTGAGAAGAATATCGCGCAGATGGTCAAAGATCTTGGTACATCGCGTGGTAGTAGCTCGGAAGACATCGTGCATCACTTACGCATCGCTACCCTCTTGAATTCCCAGCTCGTCATGGCGGGCCCGCACTCGAACCTAGAGCCGGGAGATTTCCCCCATGTCGTGGGCGAGTACAATTTCCTCGTTGTGTGGCGCCTCTGCCTTCCCGAATGGCTCTTTTCGTGGCTCAAGTCGAGTCCTTTCAGCCATGCTGCCTTTCGAATTAGTTCCAGTGACCGCTTATTCGAATTGGGAGAGAAGACAGTCGAAGAAGCGGAGAGCTGGCCGGGAAGCGATGAGGTCTCTACTGTATATGAAATGCTCGTGGATAACATGGTTGACGAGCGATCCAGAGACAGCAAGACTGAGATGAGTGCTGAGATGGCTGGTCAGATCCTCGCCGCGACAGAGACGACCTCCTCAGCTCTCGCATTCATTTTTTACTATCTTGCCAGCACACCTAGTCTAGTAGAAGCTCTGTATACGGAGCTCCAGTCGGTAGAAGGTTACAATGGCCTAGAGAACCTGAAGCTGCTCAATGCCTGCATCACAGAGGGCCTTCGTTTCCGCCCACCAGTTGCTCTGACCGGCAGTCGCGTCGTACCGCCTGGAGGGCTAAACATTTTGGGATATTACCTACCAGCCGGAACCGTCGTGACCACACAATCACTCTCGCTTAGCCGACAGAGGCCAGACCTATTCCCCAACTACGATGAGTTCGACCCATTGCGCTGGCTAGACACCGATGCAGCGGTAATCACTGAGCGTCGGCGTTACCTTGCGCCTTTCGGCTTGGGTGCTCGTCGTTGTCCAGGCGGGAACATGGCATCTTACCAGATGCGTATGATCTTGGCAGCTGTCATTCGCGTGTTCCGTCTGTCAGTCGCACCCGAGACCACGCCTTTGTCAATGGCACCGTTTGAAGCAAACGGCTTCCGTTCCCGCCAGGACGCGTGTAAACTGATTTTCACCCCACGGGATCTAGACCCGCAGCCTGGGCCTAGAGGATGTGAATGCGGACCCAAGTGTGATTGCGTTGAGTGTCATTGCGTTCATTATGAAGAGCATTAGCTTAATACAATTTAGATATCTCTGATTATACTGGCATGCAATAAATATAGAGCTAGCTTGAGCTTCGCTTACTTGAAGAATAGAAGTATTCTAACTTATAGTGACATGTTATTATACAGATTAACTAACGTGAGGTTGAGTACTCTTTTAGCTCAAGCCATAGGTATAAATTGAACGAAACCTAGCCTAGTATTTATGCCACTCCGGTAGTTCATACTGAAAGAAATCCCCACGGGGTATTGGGGCCCCGGAATTTAGACCTCGGCATGGCTAGGTTTCTTGATTTGACGATACCAAGACACCGGACATAACGGTAAGGAAGTTCATGATCCACCAATAACGTGACTGGTACGGAATCGTGCCGTCGGTACTAACGGAAGCGCTCCGCATTGAGGCAAGGCTCCAATCATTGGCTCGTAGCTTGATGGGTTGGACAGCTGGTACACCTATCGATGCTTTGGGACTAGCTTGCGAAGATCTGCGGAGGCAATTGCATCTGACAGGATCTGCGTGCCAAAACTCAAGATTCTGAATGGCTTCGATCTGATAGAAAATATCAAGTCGACCTTCAATAGACCAAAATTAGCTAGAGAAACATAAGTTGTCAGATCCCCTTATAGAAATCGCTAATTCTGTTTTTGTGAAATACTTTGCTCAACAACGCGGGCACGGGTCCGTTCCGGTTCTTGCAGATTATCGTCGGGAACGGGTCCAACAATGAGCTAACGACGTAGGCTAGTGTCCAATAAATACGAATAATGAGGGGTACACCTGGGGTTAGCCTGTACCCCAGACTTGCATGTGATGTCCCGAGGAGCTTAAAGATGTTTGCCGCCTTGTCCTGAGATCTGTAAGTACCAGACCCTCGCATTTCACTCTTCCCGAAGCCACGGCGACAGCAAAATCCTCACAATGACTGAACGTACGGTAGTTGGACTTCCTACAGGTCCCAGCTCAGGGCCTCTGACAGATGCACAATGGCAGGTCATGATGGCTATTATGGATACCATCATTGCGCCTTGTCCTGAGAGCGCGATACCTGCTAGGCAGAAGAGTGCACTACTTACCAATTGCGATGACTCTACACTCAAGGCTTTTCTCGATGAAAGGCCTTCCAATATGCCATTGTTTCAAGAAATATTGAAGCGTCTACTGGCTAATCTCCACTCTGATAAACTGTCTGCGATTGCTACAGTATGCTCACTTCTCGGGTATGCCCTTTTTTCAAAATTGCCCGCAAAAAGGTTTGCTAATATGATGATATGACAGAAACCGAGCTGCTGTCCTCCCTCTGACTGGTTACTTCACATTATTCTGTGATCTGTCTCCCCAAGACCGAACATTAGTGCTCAAGTCTTGGCAAACGAGCTCTCTAGCTACCTTTCGTGTTCTCTTCAAACAACTCTCAATCATTGGAAAGCATGTTTATCTCCGATCAAGTACGCTTTTCAATGAAGTCGTTGGCTTCCCATCCACTCCCCCTGGCTGGCACCCGGCCGAAACATACCCGTTTGAGTTCATGCAGTTCAACGGCTCCGAAACCCATGTTCAACTAGAAACCGATGTTGTAATTGTGGGCTCAGGCTGTGGTGCAGGAGTGGTCGCAAGGACTATCGCCATGGCAGGCCATCGCGTTTTGGTGGTGGATAAAGGACAACATTTTGAAACCTCGTCGCTGCCTCTCGACCAGAGCGCAGGATATTTCCACCTTTTCGAGGGGGGAGGTCTTGTATCTTCAGAGGACGGATCTATTTCTACACTTGCAGGGTCATGCTTTGGCGGAGGCGGAACAGTCAATTGGAGCGCGTGCTTACAACCTCAGAACACAGTCCGTGATGAATGGGCAGATCAACGAGGTCTCGGCTTCTTTAAATCAGCCAAGTTTCAAGAACATCTTGACTCAGTCTGCGAACGCATGGGCGTCAGCAACGAGCCTATCAATCATAACCACGGAAATAATGTTTTGCTGGAGGGTGGACGCAGACTTGGGTACAGCGCTAAGCAGGTTCCCCAGAACACAGGCCATGGTGAGCATCTGGATGGATATTGTTCCATGGGTTGTTGGAAGGGCCAGAAGAATGGGCCTGTCAATGGTTGGTTACCAGATGCCGCCAGGTGCGGAGCCAAGTTCATATCTGGCTTTTACGTTAACAGGGTCCTTTTTAAGAAGCGCGGTGGTAAGAATGTCGCCACTGGTGTGACTGGAACTTGGAGGCCAAAAGATGGCTCGGATGCCGCGGCCAGAACGGTGACGATCAGCGCGAAGAGGGTTGTGATCTCAGCTGGTAGTTTGTGCAGTCCTATCATCTTGAAGAACAGCGGGCTCAAGGTACGACCTGAATTCAGCACTACGAATACGGGTTCGAGATTGCTAACACATCAGAATAGAACAAGCATATTGGACGCAACCTCCATCTACACCCAACGTCATTCGTATCAGCAATTTTCGAACAGGAGACACGGCCATGGGAAGGTAAGTCACCACTTTCGAGTCTTTGCTATTGATTGAAACAGATCAGATGTTAACACATTGCAGGCGGAATTCTCACCTCTGTGGTTTCGAGCTTCGATAACGTTGACGGAAATGGCCATGGTGTGAGACTCGAGCGTCCTGCAATGCTGGTAAGTTTCTTCAATGGGCAATATGTGAAGCAAAGCTGACAGAGTGAAAGCCTTCCATGTGTCTTACATGGTGTAACTGGAAATCAGGGTCCGAATATAAAGCTATGATAGCCAAGTACAGGCACATGGAAGCATACATTGCTATCACTCGAGATCGTGATAGCGGCCACGTCACAGCGGACCCCGTAAATGGCACACCTCGCTTGGTTTACACGCCCTCTAAGTTCGATACCAGCAACAACATGAAGGGTATGCTAGGCTTGGCAAAGATTCTCTATGTACAAGGTGCCTTGGAGATCCATCCCATCCTTCCCGGTCTTGAGCCATTTATCCGTGAACCAGAGAGTTTGGCGAATGGTGTCGATAGCTCTTCAGGAGTCACAGATGCGAAGTTTTCACAATGGCTCAAGAAGATGGAAGCTCATGGGAACAAGACGCCAGATACACCTTATGGATCCGCTCACCAGATGGGTACGTGTCGAATGAGCACTAAGGAGTCTGACGGCGTTGTGGATGAGTTTGGCAGGGTTTGGGGCTGTGAGAATCTGATCGTCGCGGATGCGAGTGTCTTTCCGAGCGCGAGTGGTGTTAACCCCATGGTCACTACAATGGCGATCTCTGAACACATTGCCTTGGCCATGGCAGAGGAGTTGACTCGGGATACCCAGGAGCGCCCTAGATTGTAGTTTGCCAATGTATTTCTATTAGATGCTTGCTATGTAACAGTGCATAGCGTTAGTTCCCTTTGTGTATTTCTTTGCTCTGGGTATTGTTTTCCGTTCCGTTGTCGTCATTCTATCCGGCTCTTGCATAGCTATTACCTAAAGAGCTGAATTACCGTTCCTCTCACATGAGATCTGCGGCTTATCAGCGTATAGTAGGGCCAGACAAGGCAGATTTGGGGGGAAATGAAACACGGACCCCAAATCGGTGGATCGCCAGTGGATTTTAGTGTAAGCCAAACCCGCCGAGGGCCGTATATTTGGCAGATTACAGCTATCCGTCTCACTGCCGATCCCTTAGAGGGGGGATCTGCAACTAGATCTACAAGTGATGATATTCAGGGCTTGGCATCTGGCAATCCCTCCTTGGCAGGATGAACCGCACTAGCCGCCTTGTATAACATATAGATTGTCAGGGTAAGTATCTACTGTGGTAGAATTATAGTCTGTAAAGAACTACTTACTTAGCTGTAAAAGAGTCTTAGCTCCAGTTAACTAAAGCTTGCCTATTGAGGATGTAAAAAGCAATGCCTACTTTCCTGTATAATAATACATTATGTAGTAAACTCACTGAGTAAGATAATAGAGGTAGTCTTGAATTCATCCTATATGCTTGGCTTGCGTAATGGGTTCTAAGTATAGGACTTTTTCAGCTGCTGTATTACGCTGAGACATGCTGCCTTAATGTTCTTGGCATGGAAGGAATTTGGGGGCTATAATCTGTACTCTGTGGAATGAATAGATGGCGGAGCCGTTCTTACGGAACTAGAGATATAAAAGACCTTCCATCATCCAACTCAAGTCTAGAAACTACACTCAACTTCAAAACACTATTCTATATTCTATCTTCAAGTAAACATTTATTTTCTATCTACCCTTCAGCTATCTATCTACACAGCATGCACGTCTCAAAGCTCTTTATCGTCGGCGCCATTGTCACGGCCGCTGAAGCCTTTACATGTGCTAGAGAGCTATTCGGACAATGCTACTTCGTCGATGGCAACCCAGTTGGCCAGCAACAGCGCTGTGCTATCAAGTGCGAGAACAAGTTTGGCCATGTCAACTGCGTCTGCCCGGATTACTACCCAAAGAACAACAAAGGCTGGCCATATTCTGGAAAGCATGAGTGCATTCCTGTTGGTGCATACAATGGCCGACATAAATGCTATTAAGCAACTCTCTGTGCATCCATACGTTGGAGGTGAGTAAGAACTATATTCAAGCATGGCGGTCAAGTCCCTATGTTAACTCAACAGACTCTCATCTTGTTATCGTTACCTGCTAGGAAGAGTATGGGTCGGACTGTAACAGGGAAATTGAATAGCTAGTAGCTTGGATGTTACTGTTATACTAGAGGATAGGAAAGACTTTGTAACTACACACAGGACCTTCAACACTCTGAGGTTTCGAATTCCAGACTTCTATCCCTTCTATTTTACTGCTGTTCTCTTAGCTATATTCTCCCCCAATCATCAATTCATCGGGTTGTGAATCCTCTGCGTAATCTGTCTTGCTTTATAATACTGATGACAGCAAGAAGACAAAGGCATTTATGTTAAAACTTCGAGCGGGGCAAAGTTTAACCCTCTAACCTTGAATTACCCCGGTTGGGATCCCGGCAACAGCGATCTCTGTCTTGGCCCTCCTCTCTTCGTACCTGTGAAATAGTTACGTCAAGCCCCATCAAAAGTGTGACTGTTGGTTGCACAGGTACTTATACACTGCAACGCTGTAGCGGCCTACCTGAACTTTGCAGCTATCCCTGAATCGATCTGTCAAGCTGTCACCCAGCGCGGGGTAGTGAGGCTGTGTGCCAGTTGTTATTGGCGCCTGTTAGGCGTGATAGCATGCAACGCCGGACAGTAAGAGTGGGGAGCCGCAATTCTAGACCCCGGGCGGCCGGCCGATGCAAGGGTGCATGCCAAAAGGTCCTAATGTTACTGCTGTTGGTTGAAAGAGCACGGCCCTCGAACCCACAGCTTGCCAGGTAAGCACCTGAGTCTACAGAGCTCGATTTATTGCGCTTTACAAACAGGTCGTCTTTCTCAAATTGACAGCATCATTTCTCTTTCAACTTGTTATCCTTTACAACCCCCTTTCATTACACTCACCAATTAACTTGAGAACTCCCTGCACAATGAAAGATCTCCGCGAAGCTCTACTAGCTCCTTCTCCCAAAGGTATTTCCGAACAGACCCTGTCGGAAACCATGACTCGAGATGAAGAGAGTGTGCGCCAAAGCATTGCTCGAGGGGAGGATCTTGAAGAACTTCGAGGAGCGGCATTCCACAATCGAACATGGGTCATCAGCGACCGCTTTTGCAATGTTGGCGATGGTATCGACTCTCTCGAGGGCTATCTTCATGATCTTTGGCATATGTACTACCAGGTCGCCCGCCATACATCCTATGAAACGCCTGAACATGACCGAGTTGTTCTAGACATACTCAAGATCCAGGGACGCGGGGTTTTAACCAGGCCCGTGCCGGGTCTTTTTGGGGTCGACATTGCACGAACAGTTGAAGGCACGCTGTGGAATGATCTGCCCTTCTTGGCGACTGACATGACCAAGTTCTGGATCGACAACGCCGCAAAGCTTTCGAGCGCTCATCGTATCAACTTTGCGTCTTTCCTGGCCAAGCTGGCAGCAACACGCGTCAGCAAGGACAGGATGTGCCAGATTGCCCTCATTCTCTTCCGGTCTGCATTGGAAGAACCTCGAGAGCTCAACACGGGTGAAGGATCTGACCAAGAGGACAGAAGTCGAGACATGAGGGAGCTCGAACTTGTCCACTTGCTGCCATCCGTCTCAGTTTGGATCAAAGAGGCCGGCTACAATCTGATTCAACTGTCAGATATGTCATGGAATAACTGTCCCAGCGCGGTTGGTGAGGGTGGCATCATGTTCGTCGAGTCAGAGCTTGGGAAGCGATGTCCGTATGGATTCACACCTTGGCGATGGATGTACTGGCTCAAGCGTTTGTACGAGATCAGGGAAGAGGCAAAGAAGGCTAAAGAGGGACGCCTAGAGGAATATGCTGCTGATGCCATTGAATCAATGCTCGGGGCCGTAGTAGAGCGTAACTCTGAGATTCTGAGAGCTTATAAAGGTGCTGGCAAGGACATGCAGGAGGATAATTATCTATCTTGCTTGAAGGATCCAGTTCAGAGCCTGGAAGAGTTGGCTATGGGCCGGATGGATGATGCTGCGGATACGGATTAGTAATCTCTAGACTCTAGCTTTTAAGAACAGACACTCCTTTGATCGTGTGTACCTGCCATGAAAGGGATTTATGCAAAAGGTTCTATGGATCATCTCGAAGTTCAGCACGGCAACAGGTGGTCTAGATCACATGTGAGAATAGTACTGAAGAGTTCTTTTTCACATACGCGAAAAGCGCTGGAGGGTATGTTCTCAACTGCCAAAACGTTTATACACAATCAAAGCCTATACCTAGGAGGCTCAAGCTAAAACACCTGCTACGTGTTCCATGTAAGAGTCAACATTTTAGCACCACGGCTTGTGAGCTGTAGCAGAAGCTTTCTCACATCGAGCAGTCCAACGAAAGCTTCGCCCCATTACTTCAACATTTAGGGCTCGCTTCCTTTCCTAAATACAGTAAACGCCGAACTGGGCCACGCAGATCACGGCCAGCATCTGCTCTGCTGAGGGATTAATTGAATGATACGGTAAGGCACAGCACAGAGCTTCCTCCACGAGGATACAGGTGGATTAAACTGGGCTGACGTGGGTCGTTAAACAGCAGGCGTCCAAGAACGTATCCGTGTTTACGTGCCAGCCAATCGAACCCTCTGCCGTATAGAATTTGACTCGTTTCTACACATCCCTGTTTAGGCCTGCCCCGAGGTCCCCATACCGGCTTCGAGTGGAGCTGATGAGTTCCTGTTTCGAGTCAACGCACCATTGATGCCTTTCAGAGAGGGTTTGTATGTGTATCTCCATGACATGTTTCTCCTCTCGGGAACAACTTTCATAAGCTCTTCAATGAGTCAAAGTGGTTGGGCTGCATGTTTGTGAGGGGCATCTTCGGGGCTGCACAGTCACTCTTGGCATTCTGTCGGCAAATATATTGAACTGGCCGCGGCTGCCGAACCGCTTGGCGCTCAGCGTGGCAGGTTGTATATCCAAGGTTGGTGCGGTTCTGCATTACGTATCGTTAAAGTAGGTAGTCATTTAGGCTGTTTGTATACCCACAATTCGGTTCCAATACTTTCAAGTGAACTAGAAATCTTTTCAGGCTTTGATACCAAGCCAATTTTGGCATTCAGGCAATATGCTTGCCATCAATCATATCAATTTTACTTACTCGGTTGTTGGTAATCCATCTCAGCAGCTTACCCGGAACGAGTCCCTTCAACATGTTGAGTCGATAGGATGTTACGCCAAACCCACGACAGGATGAAGAGATATCCATTTAATCATATGTAAATCAGGTGAGCTGCGTGTTGGCTCCAGGACCACCTATGTCCAAATCAGTTGAGTTGTTTGTTGGTTGTAGCACTTCGTGCATTGCATACACGAAGTAGCACATGTAACTTCATCACATTCAGTGAGAAAACATAACAAGACAAGATCAGCATTTACAAATTTTCATTGCCAGACAAGAAGTACATAAGAGTGTCCTTGAGCTGCTATCATCCCTAGAGAATCAAGCACTCATAGCAATTCTACCTGAATACTCAGATACAAACGTCTTAGTCCAAGACCAGCCAACCCCAGGATCGCTATCACTACTACAATATGCAGTTCTCCACCATCACTCTTTTGTTCGTTGCCGCCATGGGCGTAGCAGCTACGCCCATTGACTCTCCAGCCATGGCCCTTGATGCGAGAGGCAACTTGGAGAAACGCCTCGATTATAAGGGGGTGAGTCAACAACAACACATCTCCTGATACCTAAAGAACTCTTCACTAACCTCACTGAATCTCTTTCTAGACATGCACCAAGTCCAGCAACACATGCAGATACAAGGGCCCGAATGGCAGGACCGCGTTCAAGAAGTGCGGCACCTTCGCCAACCAAAAGGTACAGTCTCGCTGATTCCCAGTCATGCTAGACTGACAATCTTTCCCTTTAGTGTACTAAGGATGGGGCTTCGTGCGTGTGGCAGAGCGACAAAGGTGTTGGTGGCAAAGTCTCCTGCAAATAGGCGATTTGAGAACCTGGCTAGGTTTTACGTGTCCTTAAACTTGACTGTGATTGGGACAAGCGAGATTGTGTAATGCTTCTCGAGACCAAAGTAGTTACGTATAGTAGGATCCATGATCTATTACTACAAGGCCGCGTAAGAAGGGCGGGGTAGAAACAACGGCATCTCTTGAGCTATCCTCCCAAGTTTGCTGCCTCCCAATATGGAAACACTATCGCATCAGGATCAAGTGGAAAACATGTTGTCAAAGCGTTCTGTAGAGATAAATCGCCCTCCAACAGTGTATCCAACAGTCCGTGCCTTTGGCTTTCTTGCGAGTACGCAGTAGATTCGTCTTCCACTATGAATGTATTAGTGGGACTATACATATTCGACTGGCATGTTAAGTACTAACCTCGTTGCCTCCCTGTAATAGTTTGGTGCATCTTGGTAAGTAGGTTGAAGGACTTGCGAATGGACACGCTGAACGAAGAGATGATCTCTAAGACTGAGTGGCATTTGTTCGATGCCTCAATCACGCTTGATTGATCCAGTGTGGCCCATAAGGAGGGACAGAGACGGCATGTCATTAGTACTAGGCTGGCGGTGCAAGCATCTTTATAACCCTGGTCAGCTCGTACCTTTAAGTCAGAAGAGCGTACTTACATAAGCTGTTCCACCACCATGCTTCAGCGGTCTCTGTACGGAAGGTCTCGTGAACTAAGTTGATGAGCTGTATTGATGAGCGTACACAGGCCCTAGCACCGTCGTGCTTGAATGATGAATGTAGGTCATCACTGGCATCCTGTGAGGTGTTCAGAGCCAACATCTGACTTAAGATTGGGCGGTATAGCATGACTTGTAGATAGGTAAACCTGATGTCGTCTAGTAAGTAGTCCGGAAGAGAGTAAAAATTATGTAGAGAATCTTACCTTGACTGTAACACGTTTCTCTGAATCCCCAGAATCGTAGCCTCATGTGGTGGAATTGTCTCTCTAGCCATGGGTGAATTCCATGAGAGAAAGCTGGGGAGGCCAAGTTCAAAGGCCCGAAGTTTGCCTTGTAGCTCGGCAAAGACATCCATGCCCTGACTACTGATATCTGTGTGAGAAACAGGGCCCTGATCGTCGTGAGACAGTTTACATTGCCAAGGCCTGTACACCTTTGACAGCATACCATCTAGGATGATACTCAGACGAACAGACTCTATTTGGAACTGTAGTTTGACATCTTCGTGATTCTGGGTATTCTGAAGGTTGAAGGCAGTCCTTTCTGGCAAAGAAAGCGTTGAGATATTGGTGATCATCGTTGGTCTACCGAAAGTCATGCTCACCAGCCTATATCCGTTAGCGAGCACTAAAGAAGATTGTTCTGCATCCTTACGTATCTAGCACAATACAGCCGTGCCATGTACGTCGTCTGATGCGTTGTACTCGCGACTCTTGCGGATTATACGGCGGCAAACTATGCAGACCCAAACCCTGTGCCACTCGACAAGCTAACCCCGTTGTATTCCAGCAGCGATCGGGGAATGAAGTACCTTGTAGAACCAGAGCAACCAGTACAAGTGTTTGCACGACGCTCAGATCATTTATATCCAGTAGCTCAAGGTTGACCTTGTCCTTGGCTCGACTGAAGAAGACTTCGTAAGCCTTCGTCTTGGCCGCGGCGGAAAGATTTGAGAAAATGCAGCCTAATGCAAAGATGGCATTTAGGGACGAGAAGAAAGCAACAGTGGTGGCATCTTCGCCTAGACCTAGATTCCGGTACTCGTCTGGACATAAACCTTGCCCAATAGGTAACTAAAGTGAGTTGTAGCCATGCTCAAAAGCTTGCTTATCAAATACGGGATAAATCTAGTAGATGCGCTTAAAGTATCTCTCTACAAGGTGATCCGCAAGACGCCGCGGAGGAAGAGCAAACTTGTCAACATTGCCAAAAAGGGATGTAGGCTGTGAAGCACATGTTTGGAGATTTGTCTGATGGGTTGATAGGGGTATTGCTGTTCTGCATGTCTCTTTTAAGAAGGAGGTAGCTAAAGAAGAACTAGCCTTTAAAATACCTAGCCTATAGGTATCCATAGGTACCTATTTAATAGAAATAGGTACTTAAAGATATTTAATTTAAATAC
>JAAQPG010001364.1:0-21896 GCA_013186905.1 Fusarium udum | reverse complement strand
TTAGTTATAAGATCCTTAAGGTCACATAGCCTTATTATAAGCTGGTTAATAGAGGCTTCCTTAATGCCAAGATAAAGGCACTCAACACGCTTGGAGAGAAGTTGCTCAGAGGGACAGATCCGGAGGATAGACCTCTATAGTTAGCTAGATATACACAGACGTAACATAATGTACTCAAATCAGTTACTAATCCCTTACCCTAATCCCTGGAGGAGCTGGGTACGCGAAATCGCAGGCGAGAGTTCCGATTTCAGGCAGCAGCGGAAGACCACCCAATGACTTTGTAGGCTAGTTGCGCTAACAATTAGGCCTTTAGCGCCAACCAGTGCAAACATACAGTATTTACATATGCATTTAAGTAAAAGGACCTGCCACTTTCAGACACAACATTGGATGCAGGCATACCAATGCCTAGCGAATGATTATGTCGCTGCTTCGTCTTCCTCCAGAGATTATGTTCAACATCCTCCGCTTGTTGGGCTCGGCGTTTTTCCATCAGGATATTCGTCGCCTTCTCATCTCCAAATGGTGGTATGAATTTGCTTGGTCAGTATTCTGCCAAGATCTCAAACTCCATGCAGGATCGCTTGAAAGATTTGTTCTCGCTTCAAAAAGAGTGGACCTGCTTCATTCAATACGGAAGTATGTGCAGACAGTGGACCTTGGCCTCAACGGCTTTGAGGACTGGCACTCAACAATCTCAACCTCCAATGCCACAGAATCAACGGAAATTGACCTCGAAGTTGTCGATGTATGGACATCTAAGTTGAACGGATATATCGCCGATCTTGCCGGTATACTTCAACAGTGTACAAAACTGCGCCTACTGAAAATTGAAGCACGGCCGGAACGCCATCCACTCCCTTTACGCCTGCAGCGACGGGATTACTTGGCGGCGTCGCCTCTCGCCGGCCTAGTGTCTATCAGCCAGCTGACTTGCCTCGAAATCGACACAGCTGGCACACATCTTATGGACGATAATGACGCCCCCAAATTACATCTTTGCAACAAGATCCGTACACTACTTCCAACTCTCCGGCGTTTACGCTACCGAATGAGTAGTGTTTGTCCCACACTATTAGACGTCTCAGCAGGCGGTATGCCCCTTGCTTTGGAGGAAGTTATTATCAACTTAAGTCTTTCAGACAACCGTGGTTCAGACACTTCATACCGCTACCCAAGCCGCTGTGAGGCACTTCCTAACGACAATTTTCTACGATTGAAGGCAGACATGGAATCATGCGCAAGAGAGCTTGTACTTCAAATGAACAACCCACGTATCTTCAGGATCCTATCACATACGTTTCCGGGGATGGATCTGCATTCATTCGATGTTTTGGCGGAACGACAAATGATACTTGCGCCTACCGCGTCCTGGGATGCAGACGGGGAAGAGTTGGAGGAGAGAGTCTCAGCACAAGATTTGTTTGAATCTGATTCCTCATCTGAAGAGTTCTTGTTATAGAACGTTGGTATGCCTAAGGTTGAAAATTATGAGCTTCGACACAAATTGCAGCAGAAAGAGCAGTTCAGTGTTGTCTCTTGTCCTAGCCTAATTAATAACATTTGACTTTTCCATACACAGCGATGAGTTGTTCCCAGGATACATGGTCTCCGTAAATGAGGGTAGACACCAGTCGACCATCACACACTGCCCGGTGCGGGCGACTGTAGGTGCATCGGTGAGTGATCTCGGCTTGTTTCGAACCGAGAATCATAGAAAGCGTCGTCTTTTTATTGCATGTCCATATTTGCTTCGATTTGCTGACAAGCTCCTGCAAACAGTTACGAGTAGCATCTCGGAAGTTGATAATGATTTGGTTTTCATTAACTGGTAAAGCAGGAAATGTAATAAATTCTGGCGAAACAGCCAGACGTTCTAGTGGGGCGGTCGCAGCACCACTCCAATCAATCACTCCTGTCAAGTTGTACTCGTCATCGAAGAGAAGGTTTCCGTAATGTAGGTCGAAATGGCACAAGGGGAAGGGACCATGGAGCCTGTCTTCAATTATAATGTGAGATATAGCTGTCTTCAAGATCCAGCAGGCCGTTCTCCACTCTGGGTCATCGGTATGTCCTTCAAGAGCGCACCGGTTTTGTTCCTGTCTAAACTCATAGAACCACTTTAGCGATGTTTGGGTGCGCGGAGTTGCTGAAGATTTATCCTCTGACTCCCATGGAATGATCCGAGGGGGCTCATTGCAGTTTTCGCCGCACCAAATTCGCCCAAGTCGATCAAACGTCAAATTTTCTAGCTGGAAGAGGACATCCGCCAACTGAGATGCAACGTGCGGTAGATGGTCGGCAGGTACTTGGCTTGCAATAGTGGTTTGGAGAACCTGACCCTTGAGGCATTCCAAAAGAATGTATGGAAAGCCAAATTCATTGGAAGGCGAAGCATCGAACGCGAAGACTTGTGGAACCGGTATAGTCGTACGGCTTTTGAGTGTTTTCATAGTTGCGATTTCGCTCAGCATATCAATCTCATGTTCGCGGGTGTGAGATGAATTTACTGGGGCGTGGTGAATCCTGGCAATCCAGTGAATATCGTCAGAGAAGGCGACATTGAGCACTAGATTGTTCATGCCATAGGAAAAATACTCTGAATCAATGGCACAGGTGACACCACTTGCTGAGCTCCCATGTCTCGCGTTACGGGCGAGAAGCGCGATCTGTTGAAGGTGTCCAAAGTTGGCGGAAGTTAATACCGTGTGGATTTGCTTGTGGATCGTATTAGCTCTTATATCCAGGCTGTCTCTCGTGCACCAATTTGTGTTTGTGCCTTTAGCTGGCATGATTGTTTTCATTAGCGATCGTTTTTCGTTCGCCGAAACAGAATTAGAGATGATATTTCTGTGTTGATGCGAATGGTTGGGCTCCAAGATTTTGCTCAGTTCAGCCCCTGTGGCATCTCGGTCATATGGGGTGATTCGGCATTCGGCTTTTGGTCCAACCAATCTGCAATGGAAGGCAGAGACGTCTTGGAATGAATTGGCGACGGTGCTGTTGCTGGGGAATGGCGGGGAATGTGTTGCTGTTGTGTTGACAATATCTGTGTTTGAGCCCACCGTGATTGCTGTTCTTGCCATTGTCGTGAACGTTTATGTTCGAGGGAAGCGTCTTGCGATGTATTGTCTGGAACCCGAGAAGCCGGAAGCAGCTTTCTCCGCTTCGTTGAAATAGTGTCATCATCATTGTTTGCCCGTTTCGTAGACAGCTTAACCCACTGCACGGAGCTCTTCCAGTGACTCGGCGTACCATTGGGCCCCTTTGCCCCTTTGCCCCTTTGTCATCGCTTTCAGGACCATGTTCAGGCTGTGCAAAACATGAAGAGACGCAAGGCGTGCACGCAATGCATCTTGAGTCTAGATCGGGCCATCCTCATCGGCAACTTCGAGCTCCAAGTGCGCGAAGCCAATGACGGGGCCAAGGTATGTGTTCTCGCATGCCGATCCATCCGAAGCCCCTGAATCCTTCAAAGAAAGCTGACCGCAGTAATGCGCCAAGTAGCAGGGAAGGCCGTAAATTCATCACCTAAGATGAGTCGGCTGACCTGCCATAGCGCCTATCGAACTGCATTCGGAAGTTCTCCATCGGATTGAATGGTCCGAGTCGACGAAGCATTACGTGTCACTCGGCCTTCGCCCCAGACTCCCCCTTGACAGTGATGCACCATCGACGAATCATGCGACTGAAGAAGGCCATGCAACCCCTTTCCATGCGGTTGGCCGTCTCGGTCTCTCCGGTCCACTATGGAGCTGACTCACTTGGTAACCTAGACGTGGTGAGAGATAAGTCACTGAGGCATTTTCGCGATTGGCCAGACGCGCCAAAGGAGGCCTCTAGATGACAGGCATGGAGAGCAGCAGCTCCTGATGCTTAGAAACGATCGTGACTCATGGATGCGATGTTTTGTGAGAAGATGAGGCCGTCAGTGGCCGAGACAGCGGGCGTAATAAGAGCTTTCACCGGAGAGCCAGGAGAAATCAAGCTGCGGAAAGAAAGTCAACCATTATAAGTCAGAAGTAGTAGAGATACCCATTCAATCGTGTGATCATACGGCATAGATCCAAGGAAATCAGGAGAAGGAGCATCGCGCTGGCGAGGGTACAACGAAGGCGATCCCTCAGGGAGATGCACTGACAACTGCGTGAAGGTGGAGAAGTGGCTGTGACTGTACCATGGGAAGGAAATGAGAAACAGCCCAGCGACAAGGCATGGAGAAGGAGAAAGATGTAGATGATACCTTCGGGAGAGGGTAAAGTGACGTTGAGTTCTTATATATAGATGGTCACGTGATGCGCGCTGACCATGAAGCGGCGGGTGCGCCTTGCCGGAACGAGCGATGCCGCTAAACCGGTGGCGGCAGCAGCGTGTCCGAGTTTACTAATTAAATATATATGCCAGGGCATATAACTAATTAACCTTATGTTTAAGAATAGATAAAGTAAAATCAGTAAAGAAACAGTAGTTTAAACTGGGGCTTAATTATTAATTAAGTCTTTTACCTCACGATACACAATACTCAACCCAATCCCGAAACTCCCCCCTTGTCCAACCGCCCAGTAGCCTTAATACAGCAAGTAGCTGATATAAGTGCTCAATTGACTTCGTGTTCCCAATACTAACTGGCCCGCATACCTCAAACCGATCCTCCTTATCAAAGGCATAATACAACTCCCAATTCTCACATACAACAAGAAGAACCGGCAGAAACGGGAGTTTCTTCGATCTCTCAAACTTGGCCACACGTCCAAACCACGAAGCCAGCCATATCCCCAGCTGCGTTTTTCCCTCGCCCTGCCTCTTAGATTCGACCTTTGTTTCGATGAGGACCCCCGTAGGCTCCTTGCACAAGGGCCCATGCGTCGACTGGTTAAAGGATTGCACATCTGGAAGCTCCGCAACGAAATTCCTGATACGAGTTTCAAGGGCCTTGTCGGGGCGAAGAAGAAAAGCATAGTCGATCATTTTTCCGCCCAGAGTTTCGAGATCGCCACGTGCTGGGGGTATGCATGTCCTTTCGATAGCCGAAGTTGTGATATTCTCGGCTTCGACTTCGGGGATGTTAGATACAGCGAGACGAAGAGTTGGACCGTGGATGTGGTCATTCCAAGTCGCTTCAGAACGATTGTTGGAGACAAACTCTTTGGTGGCATTGACAATTTGGCGGATAGTAGTGAGTTCGTTGCACAGAACCATGAGATGATTCGTGGCATCATCACTTGATGGAAGGATCTTGCTGGCATCCTCGAGTTGTTTGTCAGGTACAACCATTGCCCGATCCTCGGTCGCGAACTTGCTTTCCTTGACCATGAGCTCGCCTTTGAGCAATCCCTTCAACTCTCGTGGTAGAAATCCCTCGTCCTGAGCAATGTCCCAGATAGCGTCGAAGAGCCCCATCGCTTCAGCACTACCCGTCTCTTCTACCATTTCCTTCAGCTTACAGGGCTCAGGCGATTCCCATTTCACCGGCTTTTCGAGCTTGCTCGAGTCATCCAGTTTCTTAATCGGGCTTGTCGAGCGCGTTCGGCTGGTAACACTACTACCAGTTCTCGAACTGGATGTAAATGTTGGTCTGCGGCTGTTACTGATCTTTTCAGTGTATGAGAGCGTCTTCGTAGATCTTGGTGCGAAGTCAGAGTCCTCTGGATTCCGGTGCGGATAACTCAGATTAGGAGCTGTACGAAGAGTGAAACCACGTCTTGGTGGCCTTGGTGTTTGCTGCGTATCTGTCTCGCCAAAGACATTGCCGGCAAATTCAGGCTCTATTTGAGGCTCAGGATCTGATCGAGAGCTAGTGCTTCCGGGCTTTCTCGGGCTTCTTCTAAGACGTTCGCCGTCCATTTGGGTGCTACTGGCTGCTGACTTTTGGTCGTAGTCAAGTGGCAATTCGCATATGGCTGGGTCTTTACAGTCGTGCAAAATAATATGCTGGTCGGCAATCCAAGCCCAAATGATCTCAAGATCCATGTAGAGGAGTTAGGAATCTTCTGGTTGACTACTGCGAATGTTTTGTGAGACGGCAATGGATGCATCTGACGTGTTGTTTGACGAGGCAAATTTAGGCCTTGAAATTGGTTTGTACCTGTTCTTGTTTTGGTTGCTGTGCCATTACTACCTAGGTAGTGAACTCAAGCCACTGCTGGCATGCAAACGTGGAATGCGGCCCCCTGAGCGGCTGAGCCACAGTCATTTAACGCCACAACCCTACCCCAGAAATTTGACGGGATCGGTCATGGCTCAGAAGCAAGTGCTGTAACTCTGTCCATTGAGACCCTGCAACTCCTTTCATCAGCTTTGGTTAATACTAACTGCCAACTTTCGCATCGTCATGAAGGCGTTTTGTTGAGTGGCCTACTATTCTCTTTACATTGATCTTCTAGACTTTCTTTTGTCTCTTTCTATTTTCCTGCCTCAAAGATTTGTATTTAATATTTAAATTACGCGCGTCCCTTGGTATCTTAAGACGTTGGTCTTTGACCCAAGGGAGCCATCATGTTCCAAGTTAGTTCTCCGTGATAATTATCTGTTTGCACATCATATGGGCTGCGACTGACATGCTGCAGCGGTTTAAGAGCGCCATCGATCGGACAATCGCCGAAGAACAAGCCCGCTCTCAAACAGCTGCGCAATCCAGGTCACCCTCGAGAACCCGTTCAACATCGTCGCGCAAGGGCGATGGCACACCAGCTCAGCGCGCAAAGGCTAGGAAACAAGCCGCCGATGCTGGCGACGCACCAAACCCAGACCCTGCCGTATTTGAGGCTGCTTTTGTGATCGACGACGACAGTGAGCCGAGCCGAGCTACTACCCCAATGCCTCCTGCTGCCAACGACGACTCCAAGACCGACAATGGTGACACTCAAAACAACGGATCGGATGAAAAGAACGCAGATGAGGCCAAGGATGAGGCCAATTCGGGCAAGAACCAAGATGGTGGAGATGGCGCTTCAGCGGCCAAGCCAGAGGCTACCAAGTCTCAAGAGTTGAGCCCTGAGATCCGCCAGAAGCTGCGCAAATTGGAGAAGCTCGAGGCGACGTATCCCGGTAAGTCCATGTCTACAAATGCCCACACCAGGGGCAGGAAACTAACACATGTCCAAAGAATTACTTCGATCTTACCGTGTTGCCCATAGGCGAGCGACTGCAATCGAACCATTCGAGAAAGCCCTCCGAGAAAACACCCCCCTGGCTTCCATCAGCGACCCCGAAGCTCTCGTCGAGTATCTCAACCAACTGAACCTCCGAAGCGACATGGTGATGCAGGAGCTGAAGAAGGTTTCGACAGATAAGGAAGAGTTGCAGAAGAAGCACAACGAAACCGAGGAAAGGGCCAAGAAATTGGAGGAAGAGCTTGCGGCACTCAAGTCAGGAGACTCTACCCAGTCAAATGCCGAGGAATCTGAAGCGACTAAGGACGATAAGCACGAAGACACTCCCCCTGAGGTTCCCGAAAAGTCCAAGTCTCCTGTTTCCTCCGTCATGGGGATGTTCTCGCCCAAGCATAAGCCGCAAAAGTCTCTATCTGAGGTTACTGAATCTACTACTGAACGCAAGGACAAAAGCGAGGAGTTCTTCTCTTACGATGATGAAATTCCCCAGCTTCAAGCTGACCTCACGTCAAAGTCTGTGGAAATTGATAAGCTCAAGTCCGAGGTCGAGAGTCTCCAGAAGGAACTTACAACCGTCAAGGAGAACAGCGCTGGTCTGGTCGAGAACCTGGAGAATGCGACTCGGGAGCTCAGCGAGTCTCGCGATGCTGCCGCTGCCAAGGAATCACTGCAGACCCAGCTTGATGAGCGCAACAAAGAGATCGAGTCTCTAAACCAACGATTGGAAGAGGCGCAAAAGCAACTCAAGCAGCTGGAAGAAGACAAAGGCACGCACACAGCTAAGGTTGATGAGTTGCAGGTTTCACTTGCTTCATCAGACAAGCGCGCGAGCGAACTAGACGCCGAGCTGGCCAAGGCCTCAAATGCAAAGAACATCTCCAAGAAGCTCATCGATGATCTCAATAGCCAGATCGAAGCTCTGAAGAAGGAAAAGACTGAGAGCCAAACCAAGATTGACGATCTGACCAAGAAACTGGAGTCGAAGCCCGCTCCTGCTGCACCCACTCCCGCTGCAACTCCAGCGCCTGCAGCCTCACAACCTGCTGCAGCTACGGGCGGCGGTAACAAGAAGAAGAACAAAAAGAAGAAGGGCAAGGGCGGCGCCGGCGGTGCTGCAGCTCCGGCTGTAGAGGCCGCTGTGGACACACCCGAGCCAGCAACTCCCGCTGAACACGAAGGAAATGCGGAACTTGAGGCTGAGATCGCCAAGCTGAAGGAGGAGGTTGCTGAGAAGGATACACAGATTGAGCGTCTGAGCAAGAGGCGCAAGACTGAGGAGGACCTGCGCGAGGAGATTGAGTCACTCCAAGAGAACCTGCTCACAATTGGTCAAGATCATGTTGAGGCCAAGGAAAAGATTAAGGAGCTCGAGGCTGAGAAGTTGGAACTCAAGACACAGATTTCTGATCTTGAGAAGAAGATTGACTCATCTACTTCAGATGTCGAAGTCAGCACCAAGCTGCAAAGCGAGATGGATTCCTTGAAGACAGAATACGACGAGCTCAAGGAGAAGACGACCACCCTGCAAGCCGACCTGGGCGCTGCTCAGCAACTGGCCCAGAACCGATTCAAGGATCTCACAGACCTACGTGAGGTGCTACAAAAGGCGCAGCCTGAGTTGAAGAGCCTGCGCCAGGAGTCTGCTACGCTAAAGACTACGAAGGAGGAGCTCGCAGCCAAGACTAAGGAGCTTGAAGATACGGAGAAGCGAGAGAAGGATCTCAAGCGAGATGTAGAGCGTGTCCAGAAGTTAGCCTCTGATCGCGAGACTGAGATTAAGGGTCTACAGGAGAAACTGGCTACCGAGACAAACGCCAAACTTCGTCTCGAAGATGCCCAACGGGTAGCTGGACGAGACCTTCGCCGATCTGAAGCTGAGAAGGTTGAGATTAGTGCAAAGGCTGAGAAGACGGAGGCAGAGCTCAAGACAGTACAGGAGGAGCTCGGCAAGTTGCGACCCAAGGTGAAGGAACTTGAAGAGCAGATGCACAAATTGAAACGGCAGAAGACGGCAGCGCAAGAGGAGGCTGAGTTCAAGACGCAGCAGTACAGCAATGCTCAGGGTCTGTTGAGTAGTATGCGAGACCAGACGGCGGAGATGTCTGTGCAGCTGAAGGAGTCCAAGTCGCAGGCTGAGTCACTTGAGGAGGAGCTTGCTGAGGTTCAGCGACTACTTCAGGAGCGTACCCGTGAGGGCGAGACGATGCGACGATTGTTGGCGGATGTCGATGAGCGTGCTGATAACAAGGTGCGAGAAATGAGGGCGCGAATGGAGGCAGCCGTTGAGGAGCGAGATCGAATTGAGGACGAGTCGAGCACCCTTGCGCGACGCAAGACACGCGAGACAGAAGACTTGAAGCTGAAGCTGAAGGATCTGGAGCGTGAGGTCAAGACTCTGACACATGAACGGGATGAGCTTGAGCAGCGTGAGAAGGAGTGGCGCCGACGACGTGAGGAGCTTGAGTCGGTGGAAGAGAAGGCCGAGGCTGAGGCCGATGAGCTCCGAACAACAGCATCACAGCTGCGCACAGCTCTCGACGCATCAGAGAAGCAAGTCCGTGATGTTGAGAAGCAGCGAGCCGAGTTACGACGAATGTTGGAGGAGGCAAGGCAACGATATGAGAAGGTATCCAAGGATCTCAAGTCAGTGCAGACCAAGCTCGTGGCCAACTCAAGCCGAAGTTCGTTCGACTCGGTACGAAGCGGAAGCAATGGCTCGCCGGCGGCTGGTGGAACTCCAGATACTGTCTATCTCAAGACGATTCTGCTACAGTTCCTAGAGCAGAAGGACACCAAGCTAAGAGCCCAGCTTGTGCCGGTGCTGGGCAAGCTATTGCGCTTTGACAAGTAAGTATTCACTACGTACAACCTTGATGGACATGGACTAATCTAGTGTAACAGGACGGACGAGCAAAAGTGGCAGAAGGCAGTGCAGCATATCGAGGTTAAATAGATGATGCTCGCGAGGGTGAAGGAGACTTGGACTGCATGGAATGGCGTTTGGTTTGGGTAACGCCGTTGAGGTCTGTAATGAGACGATATCGGATACAGGTGTAGGATTACTGTAAATGCAACAATCGAGTGTTGTTGAAACTGTCAATGTCTAAGAGGATTGTGATGGTGTTGATGTCGTTGAAGCTATAGTGGGGTAGAGTAGATGTTAAGCCTCACGCTTCTGCTTAGCTCACGCCTCTACATAAAAGTCATGACACGCTATGAAGCCATTTCTTAACATGAGAGGTCAATTCGCCCGTTGATTTCTAAATACGGAAATATGTGGCTTGGCCGATCAACGTTTTCTCTTCAACCTTTTCTTTGTAAGCTTGTGAAGATCGCGATGAGGACCGATCAATTCATTATCTTGACCCCACGTCGACGTCATGATAGAGCCTCACGCTGCAAAAGACTCCAATTGTTGTTTCGCTTGTCATACCCTCTTCTTTCCTCCTCTCACAATTCACGGATCACTTCCTCCGCTATCTTTCGTCATGGACTGAGCAGAAGAGAAAGTGCTGATCTCATCATGAGCTCGTCATTGGGTGAGAGGGCCATAAGTTAAGATGGGCATTGGTTGAGATGCCAGTTCTTGCCAGTTGCAGTTTCTACTTTTTATTGTGTACCTTAGCTACCCCTCTTTTTTTAATCTGAAGAATTGTTTTGTATAAGAATCATGTCCAGGCAGTTTCTTAGACTTGGCTCCAGAAGCTTTCTTACATCTTCACTTCGACTCACGACTCCTTTTGTTAAGAACTCTTGTGTCTCAACCTCAAGTCAACTACGAACCTTTAACTCAAGCAACAGAAAAGACTTTCAGTACACTACAGCTACAATGTCGGGAACACAGCCAGCAAGTGGTGGCGAGCACCGGGACTTTTCTCGCGATGCTTTGTTTGATCTCTCGGGCAAGGTTGCTCTCGTAACAGGTACGTCTATCTCGACGACATCATCAGTGAGCAGTATGACTAACAGATACAGGTGGTGGCTCTGGTATCGGTCTCATGGCCACTCAAGCCCTCGCTGTCAACGGCGCAAAGGTCTACATCACCGGCCGCACAAAGGAGAAGCTCGACACCGTCGTCGAGAAGTACGGCAAGAACATCGCCGGCGAGATCATCCCCATCCAAGCCGACGTCGGCAACAAGGAGGGTATCCAGAAGCTCTACGAGGAGTACTCCTCCAAAGAGAACTGCCTCTGTATTCTCGTCAACAACGCTGGTATCTCGAGCAACTCTTTCCAGGTCGAGGCCGACTCTGCGCAGGAGATGAAGGAGAACCTCTTTGACAACAAGGATGCTACATTCGAGGACTGGAACTCGGCGTACAACACCAACGTTACGGGCTTGTACTTCACCACTGTTGCTTTCTTGCCGCTTTTGCAGAAGAGCAGTGAGAAGCATCAGGGCTGGAGTTCAACTGTCATCAACATCAGCTCCATCAGCGGTCTTATCCAGAAGTCTCAGCACCACTTTGCCTACAACGCCTCCAAGGGTGCAGCCGTGCATCTCACACGCATGCTCGCCGCCGAGATTGTGAGCAACAAGCTCAAGATCCGCGTCAACAGTATCGCCCCTGGTGTCTTTCCCTCTGAGATGACCACCGATGGCAGCGATGAGGCGCAAAAGAGCTTCATCCCCAAGGAGAAGTATGCTGAGAAGGTTCCCGCTGGACGGGCTGGCAAGGATCAGGATATGGCTGCTACAGTGCTGTTCTTTGCGACGAACCAGTACTTGGTGGGACAGACTGTTGCTGTTGATGGTGGTTACACTATTGCCGCTGGTCAGTAAATTTGATAGGAGGGGACAAAAGCTGTACTATAGACGGATATGACATAATGAATCAACCGTAATGATTGACGAACACGCCTTTAATTCTTCTTGTTTATGATCCCATGGCCTATACTGACTTGTATTCTTTCCAGTAATAAATGGTACAACAGCTGGAAGTGGACGTCCTTGGTCGTATGAACATGTCCCTCTCTCTAAATGAGATGGGATGTGCTTCAGTATATCTTACAACATCAACAATCCGTCGAGTTAAGATCATTAACTCGACAACAATTCGCAGAGAGAATCAATTGCTGAGGCTGTAGGAGACCGCAAGTGATAATGTCAATTGATCCTCCGGAGTTACTGCTTGATATCGTTTTACATACATACCATTGCAACTAAGGTGAGTTTGCAGATTTGGCTGGTTAGGAGGGTAGGTTATTTTGTTAATGTCTAACTTTAAATTAAGTTTGTTATGAATATATATATTTAAAGATACCACGCCAAGGACGGCACTATTAAGGGGAATGTCCATTCATTTATTCAGTCGGCAAATGTAATCATCATCCCGATGGGGAATGTACAAGATCTATAAGATAGATGGATGCAGTGGGGGCCAAGAGATCACCAGATGAGGCATATACTTAACCTACTACGGTAAAGTTTACAGCTTCTTATCCACTTACACCTTACTCTCACTTTCAAACAAGGTGGTCAATAGCTTGAGTGTAAGTTTACGATGCAGTAACAGCAGTATTAAAATGAACTAACTAGAAGCCAACAGCCGAGTGCCTTGCTCTTATTTTCTATCCGTATACTCAATATCGTTTCCCCCACTTCTGTATAAGTCACGCCAGGCTTCAGAACTCAGCAGTTATGTCCTCCCTTGATCCAACTTTCCCCGAACTCGAGACAGTTCGAAATCGTTTGAGCGAGACGATGAGAGAAGTTCAGAAAAAAGAGATGGAATTACAGGAGATGATTGATCTCGCGGACAGCCTCGGTAGCGTTGACCAGGACTTAATAACGCGTAGCGCTTCTAGCTCCCGGAGGAAGAGAGGCAACCCAGAAGCCGTCAAGATGGAAGCGTATCGGAAGCAAATAAACCAAGAGGTCGCACAGAAAAGACATGAGACCAGTCTGCTTTGGCAGAAGATACACGAACTGCAAGTTGAAGAGCAGAAGCTGAAGGAGCAGAGAGGACATACATAAGTAGATAGGCGTTTGCTTTCTCATTTTATTCTCTTCAAGAGCTGCTCTGCCCTTGCAAGTAACTCCTGACGTGCCTGTGACTTCTCGTCCCTAACAAGTAATCCCTGATCCTTCAGATGCTGAGTGTAGCATTCCGATTTCTCAAGACGTTGCCTGACCTCTGACATAAGGAACCTCCCATCGTCTCTAAAAAACTCGTCAATCACTTCCCCCATATCGCGACCTACAAAGAGCCGGGGAAAAATAAGTCCATAGTATACGCGAATGAGACATGATGGATGACGGATTATTTGTGCTACGGGGAACCTCAATTCCGCTTGATACTTCCAACCATCCCTCAGCTTGGCGCAGTCACCAGACGTGGCGCTTTTTACCTCGAGCACTTCGATGAACTCTGCATAGAGCTCTTTGAGGGTGAGATCAGCAGCAGCTGGGAACGCGCTCACTGCATCAAGATCATCGCCCGTGAGCCATGATGGTGGTGTGGATAAATATCGCGGGATTGTACCTGCGAATTCCCAGTCAATAATGCCAGATACATGTAGATCTTCCGTAACAATAATATTGCTGCATCTGAGGTCTTGATGAGCTATAGAAAAGGGCGTCTTGGACTTGGGAAACTCCAAGGACCCGAAAACATGCTTTGTGAGGCTCTCGAGTGCGAATAGCTCCATCCGCACCTGATCACTAGATAGGTCTTGGGTGGGTAGACGGTATGTTTCTGACAAGATGTGAGATTGGTAAGCCAAGTATTGCTCTTCAGAGGAGGGGATTTCAAAGCCTCCCTGTTGTTGGCAGCACCTATACAGCTCGTTCGCAGACATGGAAAGGATGGGACCGATTACAGGGTCCGGCCCACCGGCTGGGTTCGGCATCAGTGAACCTGCCACGGAGAATTCCAACTTGTAAAGTTGCGATAGTATATCGACAAGGTCGTGATAGAGGTGTTTCCGTCGGTCCTCTGTTGCGCTTACAAGAGTCTTGAGACTGAGCGACCGACCCGAAATGTAGTCACATATAAGAAACGCCACTGTCGCAGAACCATCCTGTACCAAATCTGGGGCGCGTCCGTACGCATGAAGGCGCGGTATGGGGATTGTCGTGTTGTGCTCGACATATCTATAGGGCTATTGTGTTAAAAGCAGGCGAATTAAAATTGTATTTGTAGCGTACCGCATTGTAGCAACTTCGCTTTGCACCTTTGCCCACACATCGCATACAACCGGCTCGAGAGGTATTCTCACAACCCACGTCACATTTTCGGTATCAAACAGGACAAAGAAACAGACGTTGAAGCTGCCACGATCGTGCCCAATAACCTTGCAAGACTTGTGACTGTTATGTCGCGAGGCCAAGCGGCAGACTGCATCCTTGTCGATGGAGTCGATAAATTCTTCGATCCTGGCTTCTAGTTGCTCCTCCGTAGGAGGAAAGCCGCGCATGGCGTTGTCATCGACCCGGAGGCTGGCAGCTTGTTGCCTGTCATCATTAGACTTGTTCGCGTTCTTGTCGTGCTGGTCTTGTGTCGGCGAGGGAGAATTGATGCCGTACTCGACTTGAGGCGGTATGAGAAGTCTATAGAGGGCAAATATGGGAGAAATTAGAGACGCAAACTGCGCCAGAATGAAGCGATATATCCCAGTCAGCATTCTCTTTAAGATCTCGCGCTATTGATGATGAATTGGCTACACGTTGTTTGCCTGTAGCACATCAGCATAGTAAGTAAAATGGCCAGCCACGTGACCACTATGCGATTATATGCAATTTAAGTAGCTACAACAGGTAGTTAAAACTTTTAATAATAATAAATATTTTATATCAACTATATAAAGAGTAATTATTAAAAAATTAAAGAGTTAATTACTTACTGCAAATAAAAAAATGCTTTGTTAATAAATAGCTTATAGAAAGATTTAGATATTAACAATGCAAAAAAGAATCTCCGGTACAGGGAATCGAACCCTGGGCTCCGCGGTACTTGATCTCTCAGGTTATGAGAGCGCGAAATGTTAGCCACTACACCATACCGGATGATGGCTGTTAATTGGTTGATAATTGACTTTGCAAATTAAACTCATATTCGCAGAGTCAGCGTGAATCCAATGGACATCGTGAATCGTCAACCATATCATGACAAATGACGGGCTTCGACTGGTCTCGTAAAAGCTACACACCATACAGAATATGGTGGCGGCTCCGAAAACCCTGATGGCCATGAGAAATGTAAAGACAAAGTTCGTCAAGACTCGTCAACAGCAATGAAAGGACAAGTGCTATCACAAGGCATTAATCGAAGACCAGGAATCATCTACAGCCTCACTTTCTGTGAGTCAAATCTCAGAACTTAATATCTACGAACACGTATTCCCCATTCACAGGCAACTCCCAATGTCGACTCGTTGTATCCTCATTGGCCTCCCTCTTTAGCACGCCATTCACAGCAGGACTTGTTCTTAATAGCATCATCATGTAGGATTATTGAACTACACGTTGTTTCAATTTGCATCGCCAACGTGATCCCCAGCCAAAGACGTGATACGAGCCTCACAAACAAGCTTCATTATAAGCTTCACAATTGGTCTTTGAGCCTCTGAAAAGTCACGTACATGTTCACGCCATTCCCACAACGACATCAAGCCAGCAAGCATTATGTTCAACCGCACTCGCGGCGCTGTTCTCATCGACTTCGGCCTATCTTCCGGGTTGAATGATGGTACCGTACCGTACACATTGATGGTTCGCTGTCGTACATCCCCCCCCGAATACTCCATCAACGATAAGCGAGGTGCCCTTAGCGATGTCCTCGCCTTGGGAGTCGTGATGCTCTTTGTCCTCAGAAAGATCCCCCTCCCAGATTTGCGACACCGACTAAACTAGATGATTGCGGATGTACGGAAGGGGGGGGGGGGCAAGGAACGCAGCATTGGACACAATGTTTCGGTGGCTGGGAATTGTAAAAAAAAGCATCCCAAAGTTCAGGCGGCCTTCAGCATACGCCGCTGGAAGTTCTAGTCAGAGAAATGCTTCTCACCGTCATCAAGAGGATCAGTGTTAACGAGCTACTCCAGCGCCAAGGCCTGGAATAAGGAGATATAAGTTAGTACCAGTGCTAAACAGGTGGAATTTGCACTTGCATTTGCAATAGTACCTGATACTGACCATAACCAATTTCGGGCGCAGCGTAGAGTTCGTCTGCAGACGGCCAGACAGGTATGGGCTTTTGATCAACGGTTTCAAGATGGGATCCAGGAGCCGAGAAGGAGAAGGGGACTGAAGGCGATGAGCGATTCGGAAAGAGATGCTCTGTTCAATATGATACGGGGCATGCTCATTTTTAAACCTGGTGATAGTCTGAGCGGAGAGCAAGTGCTGCGATCAGATTGGATGAGGACGTACACGGTTTCCAAAGCCGAGAAGACTAGGGCCCAGACACAAAATGCCAGCTCAAAGAATAAACTCCTGTCCCTCTAGCATGCTCCAAGTCGCCACCTGCCAAGGATTAAACTGCCCGGGCGGAGCCAACCCATCAAACCGATGCTCGTCTATCTTCTTCTGCACAAACCATAACGCAGTGTGACTAAGTGACTCCCAGTCAGGGCACGAGCCTATAGCTTTGCCATCGACCTGCAGCGTCTTGTATGCCTCCTCGACCCAGGAACGACACGTCCAGCCGGGCACGTCCGGGCGGACAGGCACACTGCGCAGGATCGCTTCGAGACGGTCCATTTTCTTGACCTTTGCGGCGAGAATACGAATAAGAATCATATTAGTCGCCCCCATTCGGATATCGACCTCGTCGTAACGCCACTGAAGCATTTGCTGCTTAGCGTGAAAGCGCTTTCCCCTGGTGTTTTCGTCCTCCTGTTTGGGGCCGACTAGCAGAGCCCAGTGATACCTAGATAAATGAGGTTTTAGATGATATATACTGGAGCTAAAAGTCGTTGTGGGTGATGCACTAACCCCTGGCCTCCACGGGCATAGAGAGCGAGGTAGAGCCGATTCTTATCGGAGGGTATAGTGGAGGTTAGGAGACGATGGAGAACGTGCAGGCTCTTTGGCCTCTGCTGATGAACAATAAAAGTGTGCAGTTGAAATGTAACTGGTATCTTCGAGCGAGAGAGGTCTAACGTGAGGGGACGCGGGTTGTGGCGAGCGACGTTGGCGGATCGATAGGATAAGACCACGAACTTAAGTACTTGTCAAGGCCATTCAAGTTATACAAGCAGAAGCCCAGTTCAGGCAGCCATGGTCAGTCGAGAGGCTACAGCCCCAGCCTGATTGACATGACATGGTGCGCATTGCAACCCGACGTTGGCTCGACTGACTGGCCCATGACGATACGGCAACAGAGAACCAATCAACCAACATCAGTCGGCCAACCTGGTCTCTAAAAAGGTCACAGCCTATGGGCTCCTCCAGGCTCCAGCCTCGACAAGAGCACAATGCTGTCGACCCTAGAGAGGGCTAAACTTCCTGACAACCAACAGTAATAGGGTGCTGAGTGATGCTGCGGGGTGGGCATTTGATATCGCGCAGAGGAACGGTATCCTGATGTAGAGTTACTGTGGAACTAGCACGCAGTCGCTTAATAGCTTTTTGCTGTCAATGCCGGCTTGTCTCTTAAACTGCTCAAGCACAGAAGTAGCAAAGTGAGAAATGCAAGACGATGGCGGCGAAAGGAGACGACACGTCCGCGCTTTAATAGTCTCCGTTGTATTTTCTTCGAATGGCTTCCATCTCCAGCGCTTCCGGGAACGGCTCGAGGAACTGACGTACCTCGTTCTGCCAGAACTGGTTCTGCGGGTTTACATTCCAGGCAGACGTATATTCCCAGTATGGCGGCATCCACCCGGCGGTTTCCCAGTCAACTATACCAACAATATCATCGCCACGGGCCAGAATGTTCAGAGAGCTCAAGTCCCCATGTGAGAATACAAGGCAGAGCCAAGGCTTTTGGTGGAAGGAGATCAGAGGACCAAGCTCTGGTATCCGGATTCCGCCGTACTCTGGCTCATCTAGGTCGGCGCGGAGCCTCCTGTGAAAGTCGGCAATAGTACGGAAGGGACCCCAGTGTTTGGGGCCGGGGAGTCTCGGATCATAAATAGGCCCACCATCAACATTAGATACACCGCATCCTATAGGGGCTGGAATTTGGCGGAGCTGTTGAATCATGCTCCGAAGGCTGTTGAGAATGTGCGCCTGAGACTCAGCTGTACGTTGACGCCATCCTTGGGCAAGGGGAAGGCCATCAATGCGTTCCATAACAATGTAAGCGCGTCTCTTATGCTCAAACGCACAATACACCTTGGGGACAGGGATGGTAGTGTTTTCGGCTACAAAGCGCATTGTAGACGCTTCAGCGAGTGAGGTGAAGGGAGTTGACTTGACGCAGATGCGCGAAGAGAGGAATACAACCGGACCGGCACGCTTGAAAAGTCGCGAGAACCACCGAACAGAGAAGAGCTTGTATAAAAAAATGATAGCCCATCGTATAAAGAAGTCATTGTTGATTGGCTGGGACGTCATTATGGCTGGCGCCTGGTTTGTTGGTTTATTAAGCGCGCAAAAAATGGGGATTTCATTCCTGGCGTTTATACTGCAGTAGGCGGTCAATAACGGCAGGATTGGTTGCTACTATAACCTTTCTTTATTCCCAGACCTTACAAGTATGTATAGCATTAAACAAAGCTAAAAGTAAAGTAAATAATAATATTTAATTAAGTCTATAAAGAAGAAAAGAAACGAGGAGTGTGGATACAATATACTTCTCCCTGTGATATTAAACTAATAATTCCTTCTATTAGTCGTTAAAGGGCTTTGCTCTATATTGGATTTATTAACCTTCTTTGTCCACGTTTGGCCTCTGAAAAGATATATGTGTACACGTTCACGCCCTTCCCACGACATAACATGTCTTTAAACAAACTCCCATCTCATCAATCTCACAAATAAACATCACACGCACTGAACGATGTGTTCCTCTTACACGCTGAACGTACATCTTCAAGCCACAGCGCCACATCTTAGTTAACTTTTCTTTTTCCTCTCTCTCTCATCTTGCTCCACCCGATAAGCTCCCGCTGTCTAACTCCACCACTCACCCAAATCCCTGGCTTGACCTGGCCTTGTCCCATCCACACTCCCCCCCTTCCCTAGTCAAAGTACTCTTTTGGTGAGACGTCACTGGGAATGTACCTCTTTTGCCAATGGCTTGGTCCCGCTGCAACAGCGGCTTCACCCGCGCACATCAGTCAGAACATACTTAGGTTATGTCCCTTACCCAGAAATATGGCTCACGCTTAACCTCTAGAGGAAGCGAACCGGCCCCCAAATGGAAGTGTAGTGCTGAAGTCAAGGCATTTTCTTTCAAGGGCCCTTACGTGCATTTGATCTTGCGACATCATGTCGAGCAGACTTTTTTTGTCGTTCCGTCAATCAGGTCAGCATTCTCATCCATCCCGCCGACAGACAGACAGACATGGCAATGCAATAAGTGCTTGGGTAAACAATTCATTTCGCTATTGTCTAGCTAGACTAGTCCCTTCGAAAGGGCATCCGTAATCCAATCTCTGCTCAAGGTCAGAAGGTTGTGCCTCTGCCTAGGCGCGCGCCCGCATACAGTCGATACTCGTTGACCTGAAATCATCCAGTGATGTTCAAGTCCACGGCTATGACTAGCCATCACATGTACGCACAACGCTTACATCCTGGTAGTCCAAATAGAATAGCTCCCTGAACCCTAGCGGAGTCGTCTGCTGGGAGGGGCCATACACAATAACGCCAAACATCCATCCATGCTGTACCTCCTGTCCACAATCTCTCGCCTTTGACAACCTCGAAGATGACATGACTTCAGAGGGGCGAGGTGGACAGGACAAGACTGAAACCCATGATAGAAAATGAAATAAAAGAAAATTGTGGAGTGGTGTGACATGATCGCAAAGGGGTCAGGGTCAGGTATATATGCACTCCGGGTATCGTGAAGATGAGAGTCCCTAACGCTATGGTGTATCGCCCAAAAGGAAAAAGTAAACGTGCCGTGATTCCGATTGATCCTCATATACTGACCCAGCCATTTGGGTTCAGCAGAGAGAAATGAAATGGAATGAAATGAAGTGAACCTCCGGTGACAAGCATCATTGCTCAGAAGACAAGCGGCAAATGAAGGACAAGCTACGCCGTGGCCAACGAGGTTCGAAAGCGTCCAACTTTGTGAAGGGCACTAGTTCAGGATAACGTCCTTGAATGGCTCCAGGAGTGACTCTTTAAACCATTTGGCATTTTCAAAGGCAGTCCACAGCTTGGAGGCCTTATTAACATCAATCTTGCAAGCCTGTTGGGCGTCGGTCTTGCGGAAGCCTTTCCCTCGCCTATAATTGGCGAGCCTGCCGATGAAAATGCGTCTCTTGCTGGCCAGGTAGGTCGCACAGTCAAGACGCAGATTGCTTGCCAGCGTTATTTCGTCAGGAGAAAGAAGATGTCGATGAGGATCGTTGCTGTTGTCGAGTGGCGTCCCCTTCCAATCAACCTTCCACCAGTTCTTTTGCGCGGGGACCACGCTCGGTGGCGGACACAAGTCCTGCAGTGATGCAAAATCTTTGTCTGGGCCTTGAGCCCGGGGTTTCGACTCAGCGATGTTGATGTTGATGTCATTGGCACTGAGCTGAGGTGTTGGTCGTCTAGGGCTGTTGGTAGGCTGAACACGAATTGTTCGCCCGTTAGTCTTCGCAACACGATTATTATCGGTGCGGGGCCGAGATATCTTGGGAGCTTTGGCTGCCAAGGGACGAGCGCGTGCTTTGGATTGAGCTATGCGATGATTGTCGTCACGAGCCTGCTTAGTCACTGACAGCATCCATGCCTTTCGGTTTTGTGCGTAAGCCATGTTGAGTTGCGATTGGAACGAAGCCACAAGCTCATAGTCGTTGCGTGTCGGGGGTGGCACTCGAACAAAAATCTTGTCGTTGATATTCTTTTGCATGTGTTCCTCAATGGTTCGACTGTGATCACGATCCTCAAGGGTTGGGAATAGAGGAGTCTGGGCTGGACTGGAAGACGCCTCATCTGGATAGAGAACGATATCACGGCCTGTTGAGTTTGTTGGTGTCTCGGTGGTGGCCATCGGTCTGTTGCAAGGCGAGATGGGAGGAGACATCGGAGTCTGTCCTGAAGCGTCCTTGCTGGAGGAGAAGGAGGAGTCGACCTTTCCGGTGTGGTAATAGAAGCTGTCGTGTACTTGGTCTGGAGGCGACATCAGACTGTTGATATGCATCCTGGAAGGAATTGAGGCAGGATGAGCTGGAGGAGGCATTGCGCTGGTCGCTTGCGCAGAGGGAGGAGAATTGGCCGCCATTGTTGTGGTGTTGTTTGTGCTGTTTGAGGGACCGGATGGTGAGTACTGAAGAGAAAGCGATTGAATAGAGGGGAGGAAAGATAAAGTTCGTTCAGTCTGCAATTTGACTGACGAGATTGTATTGTCGTCGAAAGTGGTAGAAGGTTGCATGGCGCAGATAAAGCGAAAGTGGTTTGTCAGCCACGAGATGCAATCAGTCAGTCACAATGGCTGTGACGTGGACAATAGCGAGTGTGGCGAAACCGTTGAGACCTTTTAGAACAATCTAAAAGGGCGAGGGGCTCTCAATTAATAGGCTCAGACGAAAGGCCTGACTGAATAAGCCCGAATGAGTCTTGTCGACTTTGTTTGCGTATGCCCAACGCAAAAGTGTATGTAAGTGCGCTGTCAGTGACTGGATGGGCGCCTAGACCAGTAGGCAGCAACAGGGCGGCGAAACTGGAGGGGGGG
>JAAQPG010001362.1:0-17545 GCA_013186905.1 Fusarium udum | reverse complement strand
GACTAATCTACGCTTTGTACAATAATAACGATGACCGATAACGATAAGCAAGGTTCACGCGTCAACGCGCTCCCTTGATACAAGGTCACGCAACTCCAATTCCAGCCATTCACACACTTACACCACAATTAGCTGTTCCATCGGCCCATTTCACGCCAAGTCACGAGTTACCGCGTTTGACTCGTGGTCCCATCATTCGACCTTTCCTATCAATCAACGCGTGAGGACCGTGTTTCTGGAAACATGGCCAGAGCTTTGGGGCCAAAAAGTCTGGCCATTCTGGGTTCTTTCGTCAGAATCACACCAGTATTCGGTGAATTGACGGTGGTAAAGACGCGGTACAGAAACGCGTTGGATGTAAACATTGTAGAATATTAAATATGTGATTGAACCGCGAGATGAGTTCACAGGTCGATCTTGCATTTCGCGTCAAGATCGCATACAATTTTATGCACCTTGAACTGCACTTCTCATTGCTCAATTACATCCAAGACTTCAACCATGTCTTCCAACATTGGCCTTGTAGACGAGTATCTCGCCAAAGGAACATGGAAGACCGCCGAGAACGCTAACTCAACCTACTCCCACCAAGGTCTCATGCAATACGTTTCCAACCAAATCATCTCCCAATACTGGCTCGAAAAGATCTACACTGAAGAAATCCGACAGTACGACCACGAGAATCGCTTCCATATCCATGATCTCGGCTTTCTAAGCGCGTATTGCTCTGGCTGGAGCATCGAAGATATCCTCCTTCAAGGCTTTGGCGGCGTTGAGAATAAGATCCAGTGTCGACCTGCGAAACATCTCAATACCGCGCTCAATCAGATTGTAAATTTTCTGTTTACGCTACAGGGTGAACTTGCTGGTGCCCAGGCGTTGTCTAGTTTCGATACGTACCTCGCTCCATTCATCCGCAGCGATGGTCTATCTTACACCGATGTCTTCAAATACGTCCAAAGCTTTGTTTACTCCCTCAACGTCCCGACTCGAAGTGGTTTCCAAGCCCCGTTCACGAATCTTTCACTCGATCTCATTTGCCCGAAACGACTCGGCGATCAATGTGTTATCATTGGCGGCGAACTTCGAACCGATTGGGTATACAGTGACTTTCAGGAAGAGATGGATATACTCAACAAGGCGTTCGCTGAAGTCATGATGCAAGGCGATGGAAATGGGAATATCTTTTCTTTTCCTATCCCGACATATAATGTGTCGGATGGAATTGATTGGGAGTCTCCTCGGTGGCAGTCTATCTGGGAGATGACGGCCAAGTATGGTGTTCCATACTTTGCCAACTTCATCAACAGTGATCTCGATCCTGAGGACTTTCGGTCCATGTGTTGTCGATTGAGGCTTGATCTTAGTAAACTTCACTGCAGAGTTGGTGGTCAGTATGGCGCAAGTCCGTTGACCGGCTCTATTGGAGTCGTCACGATCAATTTGCCCAACCTGGCATACCGATCCAAAGGTTCGAAGGAGACGTTCATGGTAGAGTTGACCAGCACCTTGAGAGTGGCCAAGGAGTCTTTGGAGATCAAGCGAAAGCTTGTAGACGAGAACTCAACTCTTTATCCCTACGCTGCTCACTACCTGTCAGCTACCAAGCATCGCACTGGGTCATACTGGACGAATCACTTCAGCACAATTGGAGTCAATGGCATGAACGAGGCACTCACGGATCTTCTCGGCGAAGGTATTGGTGTGCGAAAAGACTTTGCGCTTGAAATTCTGGAGTCCATCAAGGACCAACTCCAAGACTTCCAGAAAGAAACCGGCAACCTGTACAACCTCGAAGCCAGTCCAGCAGAGAGCACATGCTACAAGTTTGCCAAGCGCGACAAGGAACTCTTCCCTGATAAAGAGATTCCAACTTACTACACAAACTCTACAATGCTTCCAGTTGACACGACGGAGGATCTCTTCGAAGCCATGGGTCATCAAGAAGCACTTCAATGTTCTTACACTGGCGGTACTGTCTTCCATGCCTTTCTCGGTGAGCAGCTGCCGAGCTGGAAGCTGGCTAGAGACCTGATCAAGACTCTCACTGCACGCTTCCGCATCCCATACATCACACTCACGCCGACCTTCAGTATTTGTCCGACTCACGGCTACAGAGCGGGCGAGCAGCCAGAGTGCACAGCATGCGGGGAACTGACGCTCGTTTACTCACGCATCGTCGGGTATTTTCGACCCACGAGGGATTGGAATCGCGGCAAGTCGAAGGAATTTGTGCAGCGAAAGGTATACAAGTACGAGACTGGTCTCGAAGACAACAAGCTCCAAGAGCTGGAGAAGCAAGTCGCTGCGATTCAAGATCTCCCTGTGGCTGGCTACATCAAGACTACTCTGAGTGACTACCCAGGCAAGATGCAGGCTTCCATCATGTTCACGTCTCGCTGCAATCTCGCCTGTCCTTGGTGCCACAACGGCCCGTTAGTCCAAGGAGAATGTGACGATGTTACGATTGTTGACGTCTTCCGTCACATTACATCAACGTCTCACAAATCACTTGTTGTTTCAGGCGGTGAACCGACAATCCACAAAGGTCTCCTCCCCTTCCTCAGGATCCTCAAGGCCGCTGGAATCAGTGTGAAACTCGACTCAAACGGCACATCGCCCGATGTCCTAAAGCAAGTCTTTTCCGAGAATCTCGTCGACTTTGTTGCGATGGATATCAAGTGTGCTTTGGAGAATTACAAGCGAGTCACGGGTAAAAAGGTCAAGCCGAAGCTTCTCGAAGCTAGCATCGATCTTATCAAGAACAGTGGAGTGCTGTATGAGTTCCGAACAACTGTTGTGCCAGAACTAGTTGATGTTGAGGACTTGTTTGAGGCGAAGAAGCTGTCCGGGAAGAAGTTGACGATGCAAAGGTTCAGGAATGGCGATACGTTGTTGGATGAGAAGTTTAGGACGTTTCAGGAGCATACGGATGAGGAGTTCGATAAGTTGGTGAGCCAGGTTGCGTAATATGGATGCTTATCATTCACTGTTTGGCTATGGTCTTGTATGAGTATCGATGTCACTTAATGATAGATAGAAGTGTGAATTGCAGTACATTTTGCGTCCTTCAGTGTTGCCCACCGCATTTCGCCTCGTTAATAATTATCCCAACATCGCCTTCATTACGAATGTTCTCCCATTCGACGTCCGATTTCCCAGAAGCAGACGATCATTACTTCTTCACGGCAGATATTAGCAGAAACATGGGCATTTCCCGAACCTCATTCCTTCCAAAGCTGGTAAGGACATCTCGCGACCCAAACCACTCATCAAACCCCATAATCTCAAACCCATTCTTCAAAAGCACATTCATGTACGTAGTCGTCGTTCTGTGCTGCTTCTCCACATCACCATTCAGCCACCGGATCTTCCGTGTACCTTCGTCCGGATAATAGCTCAGCGACCAATATGTATTTCCAGTCTTGTCATCAACTATGCAATCTTGATTATGCGTGGAAGTGATGATTGGATGTTCGATGCAGAAGGAGAAAGTTCCCCCGGGGACAAGGACGTTATGGACTTGCTTTACAAGGTCATCGAGATTGACCAGGTAGTGAAGAACCAGAGAGCTGTGAACAAGGTCGTACTTATTCTTCATGTCCTCTCCAAAAGAAATCTGGTCGAGGTTGGCATGTTCGTACGAGATGTCGTCATGGTTCGTCATCTCCTTCGCCCGAGCTAGCATGTTGTGAGAATTATCAAGGCCGCGGGACGACTTTGCTCCTTGCTCCATGGCCCAACGGGAGAACCATCCCATTCCGCATCCTAGGTCAAGTACATTGAGACCATGGAGCTTTGGTAGAAGAGCCTGGTATTGCGGCCACTCTGGTGCACCATCTAAGCCCTTCATGGACCGATCCATTCCAGAATACTCTGCGAAAAAGACGTCGTTGTCGTAAACCTCCGTCATTTTGATCCTTGATCGAGATTTGACACAATGCTCTTGCCCCAACTCAACACAGGGGACAGTTTCCTACTTAAGCTCATAAATTCGCCGGGCACTTTATACCATAACATAGACTGCATGACGTGAAGCGAACTGATGGCCACGCGGCAGTCATCCCATAGGTGTCGCTTCTGTTACTCAATTATTTCGTGCTCGAGGGATTTGACCAATCGGTAATTATCTAGCTTTGTAATACACTCGGTAGTAGTTTGTTTCAAAAGCCTCTCATGAGCAACGGTGGTGACGCGCCTCAAGGTAGAACCAACAGGATACGTTACCGCGCGGAGTCACTATACGTCCATCATTCGCCTATTTAGCATATTGTCGAGACTAAAACCCTATGAATGCGTTCTTCCCTCCACTAAGCGGTAAACTAATCAACCCAGCCTTTTTCCGAAACATATCCATCCACTGAGGATTATCAGCCCAGGTCGAGTCCCAAGAATTATCAGGGCCGTATATAATCTCACTCATCTTTCTCTGTATCTGTCGATCTGAAGGTACATGGCCTTGTGAGATCTCGGTAGATACATACTGTAACAAGAGCCTCTGTACCTCCTGATGAGAATGAGGAACCTCTGAATCTCTCGTGTTCTGCCCAGGGCTCACTTCATTGGTGCTGAACGGACTCAAAGCGTACGTATCGACACGGTGGTCTACGCGTGAAGCTGAGAATGGTTCCATGGTTCGGCGCTGATCACCTATCAAGAACGCAGGCATGTCATTCTCCACGAGGTCCTCAATCTGTCGGTCAAAACCACGATCACCTTTCCAGTCTCTCATATCTGTACCTGCACGGAAGTGTAAAGCGAGATGTTTCTGCCTTTCTGTCCAAGTGCCTAACTGCGTATCACAAAATCCGCAACTTGATCTTACATCATCTATCGACGAGAGCCAGCTTTTCATGGAGTCGTTAAAGTTGCATCCTTGATGGAAAAGACGTAAATGCTGCCGTAGATGGTCCTTGCGGTGGAAAAGTCGTGCGGATTCTGGTTGGGCGGCACAGGCTGAGTAGTTGTGAGTCTCCGGGTGGTCAATCGAGGGATTGGGACATTTGCAGAAGATGCAGTACGAATTTCCATCTGTCTGTTGTATTATCGGTCCATATCTTGAGCATCTACATATAAATTAGTTTCTAGTAGTCAGAAAGGGCTTGTTTAGACTCACTTCCATTGCTCGAGGGTCAAGTGCATTGTTGTCTCGTGCCTTTGCCAGTCATGCTTTGTTTTAAAGGCATCCGTGCAAAAGGTGCACTGATACCTTCGTTTTGTCGTCTCCCTCTCTCGTGCGGTGCTAATGTTGTGGCGTGTCTGTCTCCTCCTTCGTCTCAATCGAGAAGCCAATGGGATTGGTGAGGTCAGTGAATCTACAGACCCCACGGATGAATCTGATGGGGCGCCACAGTATCCGCTGGACGATAGCCATGAAACATCATCTGCCAAAGTGTCACTGGAGGGGAGGTTCTCAGAAGCCCTGCAATCTATGGACTCCAATGTTTCGATTGATAAGTGTTGCAACTCTGTCCGGGACGGGCCGTCATCGGTAACATCGGCTGCATGGAGCCCGGGGTCCAAAACATCGTCATGATAGTGAAGCCAGGAGAGCCAGTCGTCCTTGTCAGGTAACGTATCATCTCGTGGCGAGCCCGACGCGCTCATGTCTAATTCAATTTGTACAACGAGAGTTCGGGCCAATTTGTGAGGAGGGGATCGGCATATCGGAGGTGGCAACCGACCTTATCGCTGGCGTTGTCAAAGGGCGCAAAATTAGCTTACGCCCTTCAAGATGACCCACTTCTGCAAGTGAAGGGAGCTACCAGACACGAAAGGGTGATGCCAACAACCGAGATAGGGTGCATTGCATTGAGTATTTATTACACAAGTCATACTGATCACAAACGAACTGGGTGTTTGAATCTCAGAGACTCCTATCACTTCGCCATGTCTGCCCAAACTTCTACTCACCGCAACGGCACAAATGGCTCTGTAGCTTCCGTGAAGGGACAGCTCGATGCATCCAAGCTCAAGTTTGACTTGACGACAGCGCTGAGAGATGTTCCCAAGCCTGGATCCGCTGAGCTGTGGGAACAGAACGTCGCGACAGATCACATGGTAACTTGTCGCTGGACGGTACAGAACGGTTGGGAAGACCCAGTCATCAAGCCATTCGGCGATTTGACTATTTCGCCTCTTGCATCTTGCCTTCATTATGCCACTCAGTGCTTTGAGGGCATGAAGGTTTATCGCGGTTATGATAATCGAGTCAGACTCTTTAGACCGGATCGAAATGCAAAGCGCTTGGTCATGAGCGCGGAGAGAGTTTCTCTCCCGGGATTTGATCCCGAGCAGCTTGTTGAGTTGATCAAGGCCTTGGTTCGTGTTGATGCGAAAAGTAAGTAGCATTATATCTAGATCATACCTCTAGAGAATTGGCTCACAAATTTGAATAGAATGGCTACCCGAGCCCGGCAGCTTTCGGTACATCAGACCAGCATTAATCGGAACCGGTCGCCAACTGGGTGTCCAGATCCCCAAAGAAGCCATTTTGATGATCACGCTCGTTTGTTGGCCCGACTTCTCCACGGAATCACCTCCTGGTGTAGACCCACGATCCGATCTACGCCTTATCACGTCGAGGAATGACACAATCAGAGCATGGCCTGGTGGTTTTGGTTACGCCAAGGTCGGTGCGAACTATGGCCCTAGCTTTGCATCTCATTGCGAAGCGCAACAGGCTGGTTACGATCAAGTACTCTGGCTTCTCGGAGACGAAGGTCAAGTCACCGAGGCTGGGGCCAGTAATTTCTTTGCAGTCGTCCGAGACGAAAAGACTTTGAAGCCGGTTCTACTAACGGCTCCATTGACGGATCGAGTCATTCTCGATGGTGTTACCAGAAGGTCTGTTCTGGATCTGGTTGAAAGCCGACTATCCGAGTATCTTGAAGTCAGAGAAACGAAATATACTATAAAATATATTGAGAAGGCCTGGAGAAATGGTCTACTTCAAGAGGCATTCGTTTCTGGCACTGCTGTGAGTAATCCCACTCGATCTTAAGAGGTAGTTGACTTATCCATTGTAGTTTTTCATCAAGAATGTATCGACCATTCGGGTTGGTGATTTAAACATCGACTTGCCACAGAAACAAGGCGATGGGAGTGCATTTGGCCCGCGGATCAAGAGTTGGTTGAAGGATATCATGTTCGGAGGCCAAGATCACGAGTGGGGTGTCGTTGTCGAATAAGAAAACAACAGAATAGATGCTGTTTAGAAATAGTGTATAACTTAGATTGTATATGCTGTTGTTCATCGTACGACGTCACGTTTCGTCGCTATTGAGTAGACCATCTCCGTTCCGCAAAATCCCTCGTGTAACTTAGACGATGTGGGGCTGGGAAGGCCTCAAATCTTTAAAGTCTCGCTCTACTCCTCTTTTTCGTGCATGCCATATCGAAGTAAACTACCACTAACGTCTACAAATGACCAAGCACGCTCCAGTGACTCTGGGTGTCCTGGGTCGATATTATTCGGCCCGGCATACTCTAGGGCAGTACCGTTCAGCATGTGTAACGGCAACGTACAGCATATCGCTCCCGAATGACTCATTGTTGAATGAGCTTGATAACTCACTTGAGCATGCTCTGCAAACCACCATTCAACAACATGACGGTTTACGCTATGGCATCGCCGAAGAGAAGGTAGACGGTGTTCCGCTGTTCAGGCAGATCCGCACATTTGACCGCCAGGACATTTTGGAGGTCATTGACAGCCAAGATGTTGAGGGCAACGATGGACAGGCTTGGGATACGACTGATGGTGATCTGCCAAAAAGTACTTGAGAACGGTCATTCACAGCTCTGGCACGAAAACAAGCCAGCATGGAAGGTTGTTGTTGTCAAACATACCAGCGACTTCACATCTGGTACCGCTCTCAGGATACACATCGCCTTCTTTGCCCACCATGCTATTGCCGATGGGTTAAGCGGCGTTGCTTTCCATGCATCATTGATGAACAATCTCGAACTCGACACACCCACGCCTGCAAAATGGCCCCTGGAATTGAACGAGCTACAGGCCCCTCCGCCGACAATCGAAGAACGTGTGGACTGCCTCTCGTGTAGTTGCACTATCTGCACAACCCCCGACAAATCTGATGAGCCAGTTTGGGGAGGACGTCCTATATCTGCGGCACCGACGGTCAACTACGGATCTCGCGTTCGAATAGTGACAGTCCCAGCAGCACCATTTTCTGACCTACTTAGAAAGTGCAAGCATGCCAACGTCACAGTCACCGGGCTTCTCCACGCAATCATTTGTTACTCACTAGATAATTCTATCAAGGAAGATGTACCTGGATTTCGAGCTGTTACTCCGTTTTCAGCACGACGACATACTGGAGCCTCTGACGGGGACATTGTGAATCATATCTCTTATCTGACGAGCTATGTATCTCAAGAGGAGCTACAGAAGATAAAAGACTACCAGCACGGCTCTACTACCGGGGAGGAACATACTATAAACCTTGCGCGCCGGTTCAGCAACGAAGTAGCGACAAAGGTCAAGGAGTTCCCGCACGGCAGTATGACTACGAAACTAAGTCAAGTACAAGATACCCTACGAGAATGTCAAAGCCAAGGCGGTATAGAGAGACGGTACACATATGAACTGTCTAACCTGGGTTCAGTTTCAAGCATATGTCCGCGGGAAGACAGTGGCATCAAGCTTGACAGATTGGTCTTTACGCAATGCGGTTTTGTTGCTGGTCCTGCATTGGGATTCAACTGTGTTAGCACTAGAGGGGGAAATTTCACTATCAGCATTACACGGCAGAGGGGTGTTGTTGCAGAATCTGTCGTGGAAGACGTTGCCCACGACCTAGAAACACGACTTGGGAGTTTTTAATAACTCAAGAAACTCCTTCCATTTGTCTCGTTATACATCTTCTGCTATAATTTCGTAGTCTGATCTCCCATTGCAACCTCAATAACGAAACTAATGATACGAACTCATGAACCAATTGCTTCCCTTCGTTTTACCATGCAAGCCCGGCTTGTCTCACGATGTGCCTCGTTGCCTGCCGAAAGCTACTTGTCGTTGTGGGGCATATGGCGTAGACCTACAGCTGAAGGTGGAGAGCCTCTGAAGGGCGTATTGTCAGGCGTAAATTGAGCGCCTCACGCTAAGCGTTGGTGCAAAACGGTTCGGTTGAGGGTATGAGCCTGGGCGTAGCATAGCCTCGCCGATGTTCGCAAGTGACAAGGCGCATAGCTTGGGGCGTAGGGCGCTGAAGTTATATGATAAGATCGAAGTTGTGCAAATCCTGCGTAGTGGCTCAGATCACGACAGCATGGCACCTGAAATGGCATCGGAGCCTGTAAAAGAATGGATCGTCCTCATTCCCGATGTCGAAGGCACTTTAGATACACGGATGAGAGTGCGAGAGTAAGCAATTCCACTTTTCTCTAATCGTTCGAGATACAAATCTTTTTCTAGAACACATATCAAAGATATGCTCCAGCATATCGACTCTGGTTTATTCCAAATGGGCGGGGGCACTTTGGCCGGAGAAAGCGTCAACGGAAGCGCCATCATCGCCCGTGCCAAATCCGAAGCCGATGTACTAGCTGTCCTCAAGATCGACATTTATGCTCGAAGCGGAGTTTGGGACCTAGAAAAGATTCAATTTATTCCTGTAGGTACACTGATTCTACAAAGAGTCTTTATTAACGTGAAGCACAGTTTAAATGCGTGTATAGACGGGAGCATATTGACGGTGCTGTCATGGGCGCTGGACGGAAATTCTGAAGCGGGGTCATTGGCTTAGATTAATAATTCAGCGTACTTATATAAGGGCCTGTCCACTAATTCACATCCCGTCTCACTAAAACCAACATCCATCCACCAGTCAACATCAATGATGGAGTCAGTTGCCATTCTTCAAAAAGGCAAAGGCCTCACCCAAGGGAATGTCACTCTACCTCCCTTGAAGGAGCATCAGGTCCATGTCAAGGTCGAATACGCAGCCTTCAATCCAACCGATCGTAAGTTCGGCCGTCAACCATGGAGACTTCGTGTCGCTGATTTGGTAAGGCCTGGCTCTTGACGTCAACGCCTTCGGAGATGACGCAGTGTTGGGCTGTGATTTTGCTGGGACAGTCGTGGACGCTCATTCAACTGTGACCAAATTGAAGCCCGGCGATAGTATTGCTGGCTTTGTATGGGGCGGTTAGTTCGAAAAGCCCTTTATGTGTCAATAGAAGAGAAGCTCATATATTACAGGAGAGATCAAAGGCCTAGGAGCCTACTCGTGAGTCTTGCGTGACATTGACGCGATCTTCGATGAAGCTAATCAGAACTCGCAGGATGTACACAATCGCTGATGAGCGACTGTCCTTCAAAATACCCGCAAACATTAACCCAGCTGAGGCTTCATCGATGCCTCTGGCCGCTAATACATCGTGGCTTGCCCTCTTCTCCGATGATTGCCTTGCACTGAATCCTGATGAAACAGCGACCAAAACTCCCTTGTTGATCTGGGGAGGTAACAGTGCGTATCCAAATGAGTACTCGATATGGTAACATACTGACCATTCGATAGCAACCGTTGGGTATTTCGCCATTCAAATCGCCAAGCTTTACAACATCGAAGTCGCCACAACCTGCAGCCCTAAAAGCTTCGATAAGATGCGACAAGCCGGCGCAACTCATGTCTTTGACTACAATGACGAGGAGGTAGTATCAAAGATTAGATCAGCACTGCCAAACCTGCAGCATGTCTTTGATACTGTTGGCAACGAAGCCTCCTCAGCGACTGCGGCAAGGTCCATCAGCCAACCCGAAGGCGTGCTATGTACCGTTCGCCCCGGCAAAGCCAACACCCAAGACGTTCCATCTCATCTCAAGGTCACGGATGTCTTTGTATTTACAGCTTTTCCCACAGAGCATAGCTATCGAGGGAAAGCTCATTGGCCTGTAAGTGTCACCTGGATTCGCTAGCAATCTGTCTGCGGCCGTTCTTCTAACATGTTGGTAGGTGAAAATTAATGATCACAAGCTCAGTGCCGATTTCCATGGTCAGTTAGAGACATTACTCGGAAACGGATCTCTGAAGCCATCGCCTATCCGTCTTATGGGACAGCTTAGCCCATCTTCCGTTGAGGAAGCTATGGAGCTCAACCGTCAAGGTTCTATCTCGGGCGAGAAGCTTGTCTTTGAAGGCTTTACTTAGGGTGTCAGTCGGCGATGATTTTTTAATGCTGAAAGGGGATCTATTCGATTAAAGTAGTTCGTTTGCTTACCAAGCAATAGAAAAAACGAAAGAAAGTCGTTTTCACCACAAGATCCACTGACGTATCTCGATGCGGCGTAAACACAATCTCCACTTGGCCAAGAGAAACAAAAGGTCCCTCGTATACATACGTCACAGCCACTTACTCATCATCCCAAGAACCATGAAGCCATTACAAAGATTCCCTCACCCTTGGCACTTCTGTAAAAGATCCTCTTGGCCGCATCCATCAGGCTATTTCCCAAGATAATCATCGCACGCAAAATACCCAGCAGCGGGGTCGAGATAAAGGCTGTATACAGATCGGGAAGTTAGTATTATGCATATTCTTAGTGTCGGCTTGGCATGTTGCAACGCCAATTACCGACCTTCCCGATTGACAACGGATCTTCACGGACTAGTTGCCCAACGTTGATGATTACTCCGTGATAGTGATATTTGCGGGGCGGATCACGCAAGATTGTTGAAGAATTGGAGGAACTTGTGTTGATTGATGAGGGGTTGAGTATTTGTTCTGGGCATTTTCCGGGTATAAAGGTGACAGGTTTCTACTATCCCTTCTTGCCTCTGATTGAGACGTGAAGCCGTTCATCATGAAGTTGACTACAGCAACTGCCCTTCTGGCACTTTCGCCTTTGGCCGAGGCTACCAAGCCTCCAGTGAGCTCCAAGAAGCTTCAGAGACTCATCACCGAGAAGGGGTACGTCATAAAACACCATTCAGATGTCCTCCACTGACCATGCTAGGTTGATGCACAACTTGAAGAAGTTGAATGACATCGCCTACGCCAACGGAGGAAACCGTGCCTTTGGTCTTCCAGGATACGCTGCCTCAGTCGACTTCATCTACCACGAAATCTCAAAGCTAAAGGGCTTCAAGACATGGAAACAAGATTTCCCTGCGAACTTCACTCAAACTCTTGCAGCCGAGGTCACCGTTGATGATGAAACGTTCAGGACTGTCGCTTTGACTTATACCCCCAGTACTTCTGAGGACGGCGTAACCGCTGAGCTTGTCCATGGTCCTGAAGGTACAGCTGCATGTGATGCCGCAAACTATGAGGGCCTCAATGTTGAAGGAAAGGTCGTACTCGTTGAACGTGGTCTTTGCCCTGATGGAACTACCTTTGCTGGAAAGGTCAAGCCCGCAGCAGCTGCCGGTGCGCAAGTCGTTGTTATCTATAACTCTAATGGAGCTAAGCTTACAGCCGGTACTTTGTCCGCCCCTAACCCAAAGGAGTATGTCCCTACTGGTCTCATTGACCAAGACCCCGGAAAGGCGCTGAAGGCTCGTCTTGATGCTGGTGAGAAACTCGAAGTGTTTGTCAAGATCATCCAGACCATCGGAACGCGCATTACCCAGAACGTTTTTGCCGAAACCAAGGGCGGCGACGGTGAGAACGTTGTGATGCTGGGAGCTCATCTTGACTCAGTCCAAGCAGGACCTGGCATCAACGACGATGGATCAGGAACTTCGCTCATCCTCGAAACTGCAAAGGGTCTACAGCACTTTTCCACGAAGCTTAAGATCCGCTTTGGATGGTGGGGTGCTGAGGAGAACGGTCTCGTCGGATCTCGCTACTACGTCAGCAACCTTAAGACCAATGATGTTGATAATCTTCTGGCCTATCTCAACTTCGACATGGTATCTCGTGGTTTCTTTGGTGTTTTCGACGGAACCGGTGAGAAGGTCGGTCCCGGTGGACCTCCTGGCTCGGATGTCATCGAGGATCTCTTCCGAGAGTTCTTTGAGAAGGAAAAGATTGAAGTTACACCCGTTGGTTTAACTGGCGGAACTGATTATGTTCCCTTCCGGGGAGTTATCGAGAAGCCTGTTGGTGGCCTTTTCACTGGCACGGGTCTTGAGCAGGATGCTTGCTATCACCAAGCTTGCGACAACATTACTAACCCTGTTCCTGAGACTCTGCACATCAATGCAAAGGCTGCTGCACATGTTCTGAGCAAGCTCGCCATTGATGGTGTTAAGCTCATTCCCAAGACACCGTCCAACACCACGGTTGGTTCTATCAAGAGGGTTAGGGACGCTGCTTCGTTGCATTTGCATGATGTCACTGGTTTCGAAGGAAAGCCCTGCGACCATGATATCATCTAAGGTACTAAGCGCTAATTTCTGTCGCAATGTATCATACAATTCCATATTTCTCTCATTGTTCTATACTGCTACTTTTGGCTGTGTCTGAACTTGTGGCACGACTATGTGACGTACGAGACACCAGTCTGGGCCACAGGAATAGTGCTCGAGGACGCCGAAGTGACGAATACAGGCCGGTCGGGATCTATCGCGATCTCGTCCAATCGTTTCATCCAACCTTCCAAGCCAATTGGTGCATCATCAGTCATACGTTCAGGCTCGTCAACATCCACTTTCGTGTTGCAACCTATGTCTTTAGGTGGTTCACACCAGAGAACAGGTTTGCTGTCAGCAATAGTCAGCTTCACGCCGCAATCTTCTGCCTTCTTGAGCTCCTCTTCGGTCATATTGTAAGAAGCGATCTCCCGATATACCTCTTCCATCTTTGGAAGCCAAACTTCCTTTAAAAACTTGTCCAGAGTGGTCATGCTTCCGTAGCCGTTACCGAAATATGTAACTAGGTCTTCCAACTGTTGTAGGGTGACAGAATCCTCTTCATGTATCTCATCGATCTCATCTGAGTCCATACGGGAGCTTAACCCGCCATTCAAATGTTTGCAACAAGTATGACGGAGTCCTAATGCACAGAATGTTGCGTAGCGTAGGACGGCACGAGGCATCCAATGTTGTGCAGCATTTTCTCCAGCAATTAGAGCCTGGGTGCTTGCCACGAAGGATCTGATGCCCTCCGTCAGAGTAAAAGAGGTTCGAGGGAACCGACGACGACAACCAAGGCCTTCGAGGAATTTGATGAGAGGTGTGCAGCCCTGCAAGGAGCAGTGACATCGGCAATCATCGCCTAGGACCTCAGAGAAAGCAGTGTCTGCAATTGACTGAGGCAAAACATTATCGTAGAGTCTGTACGGATAATATCGTGCCTTGTAGCCTAAGATTGACATGAGGTAATGGGCCCATGTTGCTTGACTAACGACTCCAGGCATAAAGTCCATTGGTACCATCGATGCAAGGTCTCCGCCGCCGCTGAGTATCCAATCGATGTACCCTGGAGACGGCCAACCAAGGGAGCTTCTTCGGATGACATTACTTGTTATGCGGCGAAAAACATCGATAAAAGCAGTCTCCCTGTCAAAGCCCAATGAAGAGGCATACTCAGCAGTCTCTCTGTCAAGTATATATGTATAAATGGACGTTGGCGTCTGCTGCGATACTGCCGGGCGTTCGTCACAGTGTACCTTGAGGTAACTGGGTACATGGCAGGATCGAGCTGTGAGACAGCATTGCACTTTGAAAGCATTTCGGTCCAAGATCCAACCTCTGCATAGACCAAGGGCTTGTACCTCAGTAGCAGGAAGGTTTGAAACCGCTAGTTGTTCCAATTCCTTCCTTCTCTGTGCCAGATGTCGGAGAATGGCTTTCTTGGTGCCCGTACAGGAATCCCATAGACCCTCTTTCAGAGACGGCTCATATAGAACTGCCTTTGAGTCAAGCAGTAGCTCCACCATTTTACAACTGACACATGACTGCTGGTCATCTGCCTTTGGTTTCCCAAGAAAATGGGAGACGGCATAATCGATTGGGTATCTTTTCACACTGTCCGTGGCGTTAATAGTGTCGGAGTCAATACCTTCGATAACGAGCGAGAGTATGTTCAGATTTCCAACCACGACTGCTATATGAACAGGTGATTGGCCGCAATAGTTAATGTCGTTTCTGAGCGACGGGTATCTTTTAATCAGGAATTGGACGTCCTCTTCATCCTCCCTTAGAACTGCGATGCTTAACGGGTTAAACCCGAGGCCTGGTTTGTCTTAGTATTTTTACCAGGGACTAGTCGATTTCCCTAACACTAATGAACTTACTTTCGGCGATCTGCGGAAATTCTTTGAGAATTTCACGTCTTTGTGGGTACTTGTCGAAACCATACACGCTCCTGTAGTCATGCCTTGTCGACTCACTACATCGAGACAAAAGTGCTGACATAGTTTCAGCGAGCGTTTTGGTTTTAAGTAGCCAGTTGCTTTCCAAAACATGTGATAGGAAGCGCAGACTGTTATACCAACGATTAGCATATCTCACATAGATTACCTGAGTAAATATAAGGTATAGTTCTGAACTTACTCCCCGCCACGATCGTAGAGGACAGGCACGTCAAAATTAGCAAGAGACTGAAACATGAGTGCAACACCATCTCCTCCTTTCCTCCATGACTGTGAAAGTCTATAGTTAGAATATGCACCAATTGTATTTCATATCAAAATAGCTCACATCGCTTTTCATCCCTGATGTGAGGATGTCAAGTACTGATTCGCCGGTGCTGTTTATGTCGACTGGAGAGGCTTGGCGATTGATATAACAAAGGTGAAGTCGTCGTACACATGACTTGACGAGCACTTGGTACTGTTCATTACCCAGAGTCGGCTCTGTCCATATCCTGAGCTCACAGAGAGTCTTTATAATCCTGAACGATGGAGAGGAGCTCTCATCCACTGTTGCAGCCCAAGTGATGTTTTGGCCAATACTAAATCCACCAGCACCAGTTGTGAGAGAGACTGAGACACCGATAGCGGCTGTCAGGATCCCCAATATATTGGGAATGGATACCCCAAGGACACTTCTCGTTCGTTGGGTTGGGATCTTTATCTGTGACAAGGGGCAGTCTGGCGTGTGATGTGTTGTCTTTGTAAGCTCTGTCTCATAAAACACTAGACCCAAGCGGACGGCGCTGCGCTGCAAATTTTGACGCTTCACACATCGACAAAACCCAGGAGTTCCAATGCTCAGACGGCTGTCAGAACTTGCAGGCTGAAGGGCTGGCTCCTCGGGTGTTCGCTGAGCAGGTGACACACTCGAAACAGCATTGCATAAGATTTGTAAATCTTGTGGGTATGCCACAAGTCGGGCAATTTGTGATTGTGCGGTTCCAGCGTCGCGAAGATGCGTGAGGATTTCATCGAGCTTTGATTCAGCAGACGTGAGCACAGGGCGAGAATTGGATCGGCTATAGCGGCGAGACTGGCTCAAGTCGATAGCTTGCTCTGTTGCCACTATTGAGGCATTTTCTGTTCTCATGTGAATAACGTCGACCGTCCTCTGCAAGGCCAAGATAGCTGTGCTCTGATCGTTCAAAATCGCCCTAAATGCGGAGTACAAGTCAGTCACGATTGCCGATATGAGAGGGGGACTGTAGCTCACAGCTGTAAAGCCGACAGAGCAGTTTTAAGAACATTATTTGCTGACTTTAATCTCTCCTCAAGCCTGCTGATGCTCTTCTTCTTAAAAGGGTAGCTCCATTTGTGAATGGAACTTCTTGCTTTTGAGACCGGGCCTGCAGGACCAACAGGCGTTCCTCTCAAATCTCGAAGAAGTTGATGTAAAGCCTTGAGCTCAGTTTGGCATGAGCTCTTGCATTCTTCGACGGCGTCTTGAGCTATCGTATGATCGCCGTTGACTTTACTCATGACATCTTCAATAGCCTTGAGGGAGTACTGCAAGGTCTTTGCATTGTTTCTCGCTTGGAGGAGGTCTTCATCTCGTCCCTTGACGGCATCGAGGTATTCTGACAATCCGGTGTAGATTTGAAGGCCAAAGGATATTATTCCGATGGCGGTGCCAGCGGCTTCTGCCATAATGATGTAAGACCTTCGATACGGGACAAAATTAAAACGCTGCAACAGAAGATCGTGGGTACAAAAGTGAATGCGAGGGAAAGTTTCAATAGGAAGAATACAGCCTTGGCTAGGAAAGGCATTCAAGGAATCAAGTGACTTGGCCCAACAACCATGGAACCAACAGCGAGGCCTCGGCGCTTAAATGCTGGCTGTACTTTTTGATGATAGGTCAGGATCATGTTGCCCCTCATGCAGATACCAGAATATGAGTGACAATGATAGATAAAACAAGAAGACCACAGTCCTAAATGAGAGTTACAAAACCGCCAACTATGTGAAAATTAGCAGCGTGTTTGAATTTGTAGATACTATATATTTATTGTAAAACAGTATAGGATAATAAGCAGCCTCATTGAGTCCAGGGTACGGATAACCCATTTGGCGCCATTCGTGACCACTGGCTTTTTACATATTAAAGGAGCTAGCGGAGTTAGCCGCTACAGAAGGCCAAATTGACATCTATGCCAAAATTCATCTCTTAGTAAGCCAACCCTATACCATATAGTACTGTAGTTAATATTCCTTATAATT
>JAAQPG010001361.1:0-26091 GCA_013186905.1 Fusarium udum | reverse complement strand
TATAATAATTTTAAACATGATACAAGTGCGTCTACGGACCATAAAAGAGCTCTCTCCCAGTTCCAGTCAGCCCTCCGCGAGCCAAACTACCCCACCATCGATCGTATAGCAGCTGGTATAGCAATTCTTCAGATCTGTAGCACTTCAGACTGGGAACAAGTATACGACGCTCTAGAAATTGCTGTCAGTCTTGTGCCAAAGCTGACTGCACGATCTCTCGAAAATCCTGACAAGCAGCATCTGCTCGGTCAAGTCGTCGGTCTAGCCTCGAATGCTGCAGCGGCTGCTCTGCATGCTGGAAGAGGCCCGGTTGCTGCTTTGAAGTTCCTCGAGCAGGGGCGTGGGGTGCTTGCGACAGCTCTGGACGAGGTGCGGACGGATGTTATAGAGCTCCAAGCCAGATACCCCGAACTTGCGAAGAGATTCATCGCTCTTCGAGATGAGCTGGACCCTCCGGTCGGGCCTGATACCCTCCACTCAGACGAGCTCGGTGGTTCTGATCAGCAGGCTCGAGCATCTCGGCGGTACGATGCGGGCAACAAACTCGATGATCTCATTCTCGAGATCAAACGACAGCCTGGATTTGAGGACTTTTTAGCTGCCCCGAGCGAAGAGGACCTGAGAGCTGCTGCGAAGCACGGCCCCATTGTCGTCATTAATACAAGCGAGTACCGATGCGATGTTATACTTGTTGAGCAGCACCAGATACGGTGCGTACCGCTACCCAACGATATGGAGCAGGAAGCGCGGAATCGTGACCCCAGGACTATGGAGACCCTCGAGTGGCTCTGGGACACGATCGCCTGTCCGCTTCTGAACGCCTTGGGATTAACTCGCCGTCACGAACCGTCACTCCAGAAATGGCCGCGAATATGGTGGGTTGCTACAGGCATCATGACGAAATTCCCGCTTCATGCAGCAGGACGCCACGACGAAGCGTCCGCCAGCGTGCTAGACCGGGCAATGTCTTCATACAGCTCCTCTATCAAGACAATAATGCAGAGCCGACGACGTGTTGGAGACGGTACTTCAGTCCCGGACCAGGCACTTCTCGTCTCTATGAGACATACGCCTGAACAAGCTAGTCTTCCCTTTGCAGCCAGGGAGATAAAGACAATTCGCGACTTGGTCAAGGCGATGCATTTAGAACCCATTGAGCCAGGACAACGCAAACACGACATCTGACACACTTGCCGCAGTGCAAGGTATTCCATTTTGCTGGTCATGGTCATACAAACGGTCACGATCCAATGAGAAGCCATCTGCTGTTGAAAGACGGAAAGGAAAACCCTCTTACAGTTGCGGATCTTCTTGAAATTAATCTCCGTAGGCATTTGCCTTTCCTTGCTTACCTGTCTGCATGCGGAACTGGCCGCATAAGAGACAAGAAATTTGTTGATGAGAGCATCCATTTGATCAGCGCTTGTCAGTTGGCGGGCTTTCGACATGTTATTGGTACATTGTGGGAGGTTAATGATGAGCTGTGTGTAGATATAGCGAGGATAACGTATGAAGGTATGAGGGACGGATCTATGACAGACGAGTCGGTATGTTGGGGACTACACAACGCAAGTCGACAGCTACGAGACCGTTGGCGAAACATGAGGAGGAGCTCGGTAGCAAGGAGTGCAACTGGCGACGATGGAAGGCCGAGAGATGTTATTGCCTGTGATGACGAGCCTGGGCCATTGCACTGGATCCCTTATGTTCATTTTGGCGTGTGATTTCTCCGTATTCAGATTGTGATGGATGCTTTGACAGAAATAGCTGTTATTTGTTATTGATTCAAATCCAGGATCGGCTCAGTATTGCGAGTAGTGATTGTTCCACTGAATCGTTGTACAAAGCGTTATTTATCGCCGTCAACCGGTATCCCTATATGAACCGCATACTATTGCTGCTGATCACACCAACCATCCGGGTTGTACGTAGCCAGATTTTGAAACCCAGACTGTTCCCTCTGCAGTGCACTCAACTTCTCCTTCAAATATTCCCTCTGGTTCTGATGAATCCTATCAAAGCTCAACAAAAATGTGACAAGGAATAAAAAGTCCTCAACTCTGGCTTCAGCGTCTTGTTCTTCATCTGGTCCAATCGGTAGTGCCAACACATCAGCCACTGTGCTCGTAATCTCAAACAGTTTCTGCAGAATCCCAGATCCATGTAGTCCAATACTCTCAGCCCTCTCCAGCCGAAGAACCACATTGCGTAATTGAGTCGATAATCGCTGGGCTGGGAAATGCATCGAGAAGCCCTCATGAGAATTCTGAGGTACTGCAGACTGTAAAAGACCTTGGGATAACGCAAGTTGCCAGACCAGAATTCTCATCCATAATCGCGTGATAAACAGATCCACATGCTGCAGCTCCGTTAAACCCCAGCCACTCGAAACCAAGGCGTTGTCAGTTTCCGCAGCGTCAAACTCGTCTTGGTCAAGTTGAGCTTGTTTATGCTCAATCCATGCAGCAGTCATTTCTGGAGCTGTAGCCTGTGGATCTTGTTGAGCGCGCCAGTGGGCCAAAAAGGTATCATCCAAGACGTGAAACAACTCAATGAGCCGATTGAAGCCTTGGTTGACGTGGGGAGGAAGTTCGTGGTCCGTTGTCAGGACGCTCAGGCTGAGCGGGGGAAGAATAGCAGGATGACCAGCTACTATTGTGAGGAAGCGTTCGTGGATGGAAATCTCGCAGTACAGACGTTGTCGGGTGGCTAATTCGTGGTCGGTTAGTGAGGCATCCTTGTATCGATCTAGGTCGAGCATTTGAATCATTGCAATGGCTTCTCGAAGAATGACAAAACTGCGGTCGAATCGCTTGAAGGCCATGAGACAGATCTCCAGAAATACGCATGTTACGATGCGCTTGACTGTCACTGGTAGTCTCCCGAGGATACCAACTCCCATTTCAGACTGTCTATGCGCTTTGAAGCTCAGGTTCATGAGCTCTGTGATTCTGACGGGTGCTTCGCCTTCCGAGTCCCAAGACGTTTGTGTCAGGTTGATAGTGACAGCAGCGTATGCGTAGACAAGCGCTGCATCCTCAAAGCTTTGGTCCATCGCCTCGATTGCAGCCACAATTTCCGAAGGGAGAATAATTGGATTGACGGGAAATACCACGCGTTCATAGTCGAGCAACAGATTGAGAAAAAAGTCTGGAGAGTACGCCGACCCAATACTCGTCGGTATCGCATTATAAGCGACAGGCGAAGGGTCATCAGTCTGTGGAGAAGCCGAGTTGGACCTTGCATCATCAGGCCTCGTCCCCTGTCGAATCTGCGCTACCAATCGCCCTCGCACAGTAGGTCTTCGCTTAGAGGTTGCAGCGGAGTAGACGCATGCGAGATTAAGGTGGCCACATTGCGAACAAGGGACTGAGCCGCTACATTTGACCTTGCGAACGCGACATGGATCGCAGGCTTTTGAGATTCTTCCGGTCATTGTTTGTTGATTGAGGAATGAAGCGATCGAGACGAGATGCGGAGTCGAGAGGCACGAGATTTATCACGCTAATGAAGTCTGTTGATAACCCCACATCGCCACATGCAGACGAGCTGAGTCTAGAGCCAAGCCTCAACTGGAGAATTTACTGGGGTAGTGCTGGTATTTACGCATCACATTCGCAGCCTAAGATTTACTCTATAGGCGGCAGTCATCCCAAATATGCATCACATTTGATAGAGGTATGTTTAACAATTTATCTCTTCTCGTACTAACAAATTACGGCTATGATAGCTACTTCATAATATTACATGGCATTTCCATTCTAAGAAGCACTGCTGTTCACCTTCTCAACATACACAGCACTAGCCTTTTCCTTGGTCTGGAACTCGGCATCAACACGCTCAATCTCAGTAGTCTTGAACTGGCGAGCAGGAACTCCACGCTCAAAGAGAACATCGAGCTCACCATAAGTTCGTCCCTTGGGCTCAGGAAGACGGAAATATGTCCAGACAGCACAGAGGAAGCAGGTTCCGGCCCAGAAGAAACCAGCCTTGGCACCCCAGTTCCAAGCAGAAGGGTTCAACATGCGAGGAGTAATAATGTTGGTCATTATTCCAACAATGTTATATGTGTTTCGGGCGAGGACGACGGTCTTGGTTCGGAGACGGGTGGAGGACAACTCGGCGACGAGAGAGTAGCAGACGGGTCCGACGGTCGAATCGTAGGTAAAGGTGTAGATGAGAAGAAGGGATCCAATAGTCCACTGAGCGGCGACATTGTCACGGCCAGCAAAGGCGACACAGCCGATTGTCAAGAGGAAGACACACATGGCAAGCTGTCCGTAGAGGTAGAGAGTTCGGCGACCGAACCAGCCCATGAGGAACCAGGAAAAGACAGTACCGACAGCGCCAATGGCGTATTGACCGAGAGACATGGAGAAACTGTTCTCAACAGCCATACCGGCCTGCTGGTAGAAGTAGGTGGAGTAACCCATAAAGGTAGCACCGCAGAGAGTCTGAATCATCCAGGTAACACAGACAATCTCAGTTCGGCGAAGACTAACGCCATTGAAGAGATCAAAGTACGAAGTACCAGACTGAGCTTCCTTTTCCATCTCGTTGGTGTGAACCATCATGGAGATAGTCTCATCGGGCTTGAAGTCGACGTTGCTGTTGCGGACGGTGAGACGCTCAAGGGATCTCTTGGCCTCTTCGATGCGGCCACGACGAACGAGCCACCAGGGAGACTCGGGAGCGAGGTAGATTCCGATGATGAGAGGAACAGGCCACATCCACTGCAGAGCAAAAGGAATCTTGTATCCAAGCTCATCATCGCGAGTGACCATGGCACGGAGAACACCGGAGGCGATGAACTGGCCGAGAACCCAGCAGAGGTTGACATAGGTGGTGAGATAAGCGCGGAGATGAGTAGGGCAGACCTCGGAAGCGTAGGTGGTGGTGAGGGTCTGGAAGACGCCCCAGGGAATACCGATAAAGATCTCTCCAATGAGAAGCTGAACAAGAGTCTCGGAGAAGAAGATGATGAAGATGAAACCGATGCAGCCAATTAGAGCACCGATGAGGGTCTTGCGATAACCGAAGCGATCAGCAATGATACCGTTGATGAAGAGACCGATGATTTGACCGCAGAGAGTTCCGTTGGAGAGACCAGATTGCCAAGCAGCTGTCAACTGATAGCTACCATCAGGCTGCTCAACACCAAACTTCTTTTGGAAGGGAGGATACGCGAAGAGGTTGTTGAGGAGGACGACATCAAAACCCTCCATGATGATACAGAGGGAGAGGAAGATGGACCAGAGACAAGCTTTCCTGTAGAGCTTGAAGGACTGCATCAAGCCCATGTTGTGCTCGGCCTCAGTAGCAGCAGCGGCTTCGTGAGCGACGTTGGCGTCGACTGGCACCGCGACAGGGGCGATGCCACTGTCAACCTTGGTATCATGAGACATGGTGAGAAGGTTGAGTAGTAGACTGTAGAAGATGAGATGAGGGTGATGATCTGGATGTGAATCAGTGAGCGACACGCGACATCTTATAGTTGGAGATGGGATCAAGGAGTTGAAGCTGTCGAGAAGCGAAAATTAAAGGAAAAACAGGATCGTGGCACAAAGTTTGGGCCAACTGTTAGCGCAAAGGGGAGTTCTTTCGCGGGGTTGGCCGTGATAGGACCGGCGCTAGACCAGAGTGGTCTAGAATTAAGCGTTAAATGAAGCCATGTCGGTCCGGGCGTCAAGCCACATCTGGAGTTTATTTCTCTGGGGGAGGATGGTCAAGTCTGGTTAGCAGTGGAGGAGTCTCTCCGTTGTGTCTTCTCACCTCCCCCATGGGGAGACAATCATGTAAATCTGGGGTTTGCTCATCGGGCCGAGCTTCGACCACTGAAACACCAAAAGTGGCGGGGATCAGCAGATGCTCGTGATCCATTGAGAGATGGAGATGAGAGATTAGACTTTGGTGTTCTCGTCGGTCCGGTTAAGACCCAATCAAAATTCAGCCATTTTGTCGGTCCGAGGTTGGACCAATGGTGTTGGAGTTGGAGACTCCGTTGACTTTGAGACAAGGATGGCTTGGGTTGCAGGCGGAAATAAGTCGTCGGTCCGACCGAGCGGTGCGGGGGAATTATCAGTGATCTGGGGAAGATGAGCGGGTGAATTACCATCAGACGATATTTAAATCTACTCAGATCGTTCTCTCTGCATCAAGCAAGTTCAACTCAATTATTCTTCGTTTTGTGCATCTTCACAATGACTGTCAGCAGACGTTCAAAGCAATGGTGGAAGCAGGCCATCATCTACCAAATCTACCCTGCATCGTTCTGTGACTCCAACGGCGATGGCATGGGTGATCTCCAGGGCATTATCTCCAAGCTAGACTACATCGCCAGTTTAGGTGTTGATGTTATTTGGGTATGTCCCATGTACGACAGCCCACAGGTCGACATGGGCTATGATATCTCCAATTACGAAGATGTCTACGCTCCATACGGTACTCTCCATGATATGGAAGAGTTGATCAGCAAGACACACGAAAAGGGCATGAAGATTATGCTCGATCTTGTAATCAACCATACTTCTGACAAACACGCTTGGTTTGAAGAGTCAAGACTCAGCAAAGATAGCCCCAAGCGTGATTGGTACATTTGGAGGCCGGCCAAGTACTCTCCAGATGGTCAACGTCTTCCCCCAAATAACTGGCGCTCCAATTTCGGTGGCGGTAGCGTTTGGGAGTGGGACGAGACCACCGGGGAGTATTACCTACACCTCTTTGCCAAAGAACAGCCCGACCTGAATTGGGAGAACCCTGAGACGCGTCGGGCTATTTACGCTTCGTCAATGGAGTTTTGGCTCGACAGAGGCGTTGACGGCTTCAGAGTCGACACCGTCAACATGTACTCCAAGCTTCAAGACTTTCCCGACGCGCCGATCACCGACCCGAAAGCGAAATACCAACCCGCCGGTCTTCTCTACTGCAACGGACCCCGAATGCACGAGTTTCTCGGCGAGATGAACGAGGTTCTTGAGCGATATGGAGCTATTACAGTTGGAGAACTTCCTCATACACCGGATCTGGAAAAGGTCCTTCGATATGTCAGTGCGAAAGAGAAGCAGCTCAATATGGTATTCCAGTTTGATGTTGTGGATATCGGGTTTGGGAAGACGCATAAATACGAGACGACACCGAAGAATTATACACTTCCTCAGCTGAAAGACGCTGTTGGGAGGACGCAGAGTCTGATTCAAGGGACTGATGCTTGGACGACTGTGTTTATGGAGAACCATGATCAAGCGCGCTCTGTATCGCGCTTCACAAACGATAGTCCAGAGTACCGAGTCGCAGGTGCCAAGCTTCTTGCCTTACTGCAGTCTTGTCTAAGCGGCACGCAATATGTCTACCAAGGACAAGAAATCGGCTCCGTCAATGCCCCAAAGGAGAGCTACCCATTAGAGAACTACGTCGACATCGAGAGTTACCAGTTCCTCGATATAGTCAAGGAGCGATCAAACGACGAACAAGAGATCGACAAGGCCTTCAACGCTCTTCAACATCTAGCTCGAGATCACGCTCGTATACCAATCTGCTGGAGTGACGCCAAGCACGGCGGTTTCTCCGAAGCAACAGGCGAAACCGCCAAAGAGCCCTGGATGCAAGCTCATCCTCTATCACGCGAGATCAACGTCGCATCCCAGCTTGATGATCCAAACAGCGTGCTATCATTCTGGAAGAAAGCACTGCATTTCCGAAAGGAGTTTTCTGATCTGATGGTGTATGGAGATTATAAGCTTATTAGACGAGAAGATCCAGATGTCTATGCTTTTGTTAAGGAGTCGCAGGTTGATGGTTCCAAGGTTGCTGTTGTTTTGAACTTTAGTACTGAGGAGAAGACGATGGGTCCTCTGACGGGTGAAGAGCTTGGTGTTAGTGGACAGGAAGTCAAGTTGGTGCCTATTATGTCGACACATACTGGAAAGGAGCAGACTGGTGTTTTGTCGCCGTTTGAAGGACGGGTTTACTTGGTTACTTAGTCATGGCATAGATATAAAGAATAAAGAGCGTTTCCAAGCTACTATAAGGGTTACATGCCATCACTGTCTGTTCATTCTCATTAAATGAGAGGTAAGCCTGAGCCTAAGGTTATCCTCTTTGTTTTGTACTTATCAAAGGCTTGCGCCGCCACCATTGATCTCCTGCTCCGACCAATCTCAGGCTCTCATCTATGAGCTACCCCTGTAACTCGCTCATCCATCTGCGCATCTAAAAAGCTCGGTAGCTGTTCCTCGGCAGGTGGTCTAATCCACGATGAATCTTGACGCAGCGGGATCCTATCTCCAGCCTCTAAAATAACATCTTGAGATTCCGGCCTATCATCGCTCGGCTTCAATATGATCAAATCAGATGTTCCTGATGCCTTGAATCTTTCTCCTGCAATTTCACATTGCAGCGACCATTTGAGCTGATGCGAGACACGGATGTTGTATATCTGGAATGAGTGCGTGAACTCGGACTGTACAGACGTCCAGTGTTTAGGGAATCCTGTACCCTGACCGATGCGCAGGTTCATCACTTCTCCGATATCTATGGGCTGAGAATCTGCTGTAAATGGGATCCGTATGGCTTCGCCGAGCTGCTTCATGGCTTGATTGAGCCCAAGGTTGATCTCTGTGCTTTCTGGTACTTGTAACCCCGCATGGCAAATAATCGTCGTGGTGGTGAGAATAGAGACGTGCACCGATACAAGCTTGACGTCCTGTGCTACATCTCGAATAGCATCGCTAGTTTCCTCCCAGTCCGGCGACACCAAAAGCTTGAAAGGCATCGGCGTTTGGTTATCCAGTTGAACGACCCTCGGCACTTCAACAAACAAGTCAAACGCCAACGTAGGATCCTTCGAACTATGAAGAGATTGTTTGATCTTGTCCTTCCAAGAGACCTTTATATCCTGCATTCCAGGAATAAGCCGATGGCTCGAAACTGCACGCCGGTAGTAATATCGTTTAATCTGAAAGTCTGCAATCGGAGAATCTGGAGTGACGCATATGACTTTGAAAGGAAATGTAGCTTCCAAGACTTCTTCATGACCTTGAACAGTCATTGTGATCTTCGCCTTGATCACATATTCAATGACGGCCGCCATATTCTTTGTCCGAAGCATATACGATGGTGGCATATGATTGACGGGACCCAAAGGTGTGGAATCATTGACGTATTTCGGAAGCTGTACAGTAAATGGCCATTTATGTTTGTGTTTTGAAGACTCGATGTGTATAGGGCCCTGGAAGATAATTTTTGGGCGGTAGCATAGGTCGAAAAGGCCTCGGTACTCTTGGGAGTTGTTGCCGATGACTCCAATTGTTCTCCCTCGGCCAAACATGCAAATGCTGACAGATGCATCTGGACTTATCGTTTGGAATTGTCGATATACATGGCCGGTGATGACATCACCTGGAATGTACGAATCTCGGTCTAGGCTGATGCCCAGCAATGGGCCGGATCTTGTAGCTGTGTGGATATTCATCGAGCGATTATTCGGCACCAGAGGCTGAGTGGATTGAAGAAGCTAACGAGAAGCTTTTGATGTACTGAGCTTTAATGAAAAACGCCTTCATTCATTATCAGTTAATGATATGAGGCACAGCCTGGCTGCCCCGTGAGGCGCAATGCTCAAATCAAGGCTGAATTGCTGGAGTTGTCCAATCGCAAGGGTGCATGGGACCCTCTTTTGGGGGCCAAAGTGATGAGAGTGACTCTTGGCTTGTGCCAAGCGATTCCCTTGGCGTAGCGAGTTTCAGATGCTAGCTTCGTCAAAGCCAAAGACACTACAGGGTGTATCAGAGGGAATTTGTTTAAGAATAAGCAAGACCCTCTCACAACCATCTTTTATATATTTACGTCTAAAGTTAAAAGGCTTACGAGGTCATGCTCAGTAAGAGGAGAGAGTTTAACATTCTTTCCGCGACGCAAATGGATCATCCCGACATGCTGTCCGAAGTCCGGGCTGACCGGAGGTTGCTAACATTACCTGCCCGCGATTAGTTGCAACTGAATTAATCGAGCTACAACAACACAAAATGGTATGCCGCAGAAGAAATTGTAAAATTTCAATAATTATTATTATTAGCTTTTAAAGACATTAAATAAAATTTTATTTTCTTTATGATGTCAACACTGAAGCGGCTAGTATTACTGTAGTGGACTCGCGATTTAGTGATAGTCGGCAATAATTAATAATCATAATGATATCCACTTGGATTTACATAACTCTGCCGGTCGGAGTCGTACAAGTCGCGACAGGTGGGTCAGCAGGGTCTAGAATTGAAGCCGAAGCTCTGAATGATTACTGAATGGCGCCTAAATCGTTGGGACAGGAAATTAAGTTGGGACAGAGACTTGTGATGAGATTCAAGTTCGTTGAGATAAAGGCCCACGTCGAGATGGCGAGATGCGTTGAGAAACGATCAATAAACCACTTCTATACTTGCGCAAGGCTCTCAACAACTATCTCAGGTGAAGCAAGCGAGACGAAACCATGGAGGATAAAAATGCAGGTTCTTCCACTTACCGGACAGGCTCATCATTCACTTCTCATTCAAGATCATCACTCAAAGACAACCTCAATCTCTCTTGCGACGCAATCCAACTTTCACAATGCCTCTCTGGAACATCTATCACACCGAGGGCACCTTCGCCTCCCAGGAGACCCGAGACAAGCTCGCCCAAGACATCACCAAGATCTACACCTTCGGCGAAAACGGTCTTCCCGCCTTCTACGTCGTCGTCCAATTCATCCCCCTTCCCGCAGGCCATGTCTTCGTCGGCGGTGAAGCCAGAGACGAGAAACCTTTTGTTCGACTGGTGATTCAGCATATGGCTGTTCACAGTCATGAGGGTGTTCACATGGACGACTTCCCTAAGCAGTTCAGCGATTACATCAACGCTACAATCAAGCCTTACATCGCTGATAAGGGATACGACTGGGAGGTCACAGTCACCGATACTCAGCGCGACTTTTGGAGGTTCAATGGAATTGCGCCGCCTCCTTGGAGGAGTGAGGCGGAGAGGGCTTGGGCTCGAGATGGTCGCCCTTCGGAGTGGGAGGAGAAATAGAGAGAAGATGGGCAAGGCTTGAAGCGCTGGTACTGACAGTCTCGCCAATCTGTTCATACTCCTCTGCCAGGAGATGTTTGACACCGCGATGCCCTGGATGGCAAAATAGCCTATGGAAAGAAAAGGTCGCTACATAGCTATAGATACAGCCCGAGAAGGTTGCCTCATAACAGCCTCATACTCGGAAATGATTGATCAATCATAGTCCATAACCGGCAAGCTCTTCAAGACTGCGATTAATTAGGAAAACAAGTTCTTGAAAACTGTATGTAATGCTGTAATCTCATAACTCCGCCAGAGATGTATTCTTCCGCACGGCTGCGGACTTTGAAAAGCTATAATTTGGGTAGAGAGCCCCACAGATAGGGCACTTGCTACCATTCCAAAAAGTCTATTACAGATAATTCGGAGCTAATGCAAGCAGGCTGGCATTGATCTCCTCGGGGCCTCGGGTGCTTTTATTCCCGCCAGTCATTTTATTTATAATCAGCGCCACGCTTTCAATTATATAACGTTAACCAAACTCCGCGACAACATTAATATACAAATGTCCTGAGTTAATAGTTATATAAGCCTATCTCCTAATACTAGCTTTTTCACCTTTCACACAGCACTTACTAAACCCTGATTAAAATGTCGCTCCCTGAGACCTATCGAGCGTTTAGACGCACTACAGGCGGCCTTCCGAGGACCATTGAACCATCTACTGAAAACGTACTGCAAGAGCTTGGACCAAATGAAGTTTTGATCAAGATTCACGCCGTGTCTCTTAACTTCCGCGATGTAGCTATGCTCAACGGTATCTATCCGGTGGAAGTGGAGGAGCGAGGTATTCCTTGCTCTGACGCTGCCGCTGAGGTTGTCGCAATTGGATCTGAGGTTAAGGATTTCTCTACGGGAGATCATGTCTCGGTCATATTTGACCTCAACAGTATCACCGGGTACGACGATGAGCCTCATTGCGCCCTTGGTGGAGACACTAGTGGTGTCCTTCGTGAATACGCTGTTTATCAGGACAAGCATTTGGTACAGCTACCTAAGCATTTACCTTGGGAAGAGGTAAGAGATAACGACCTGGACAGTCTTGATTTCTGCTGATATGTGATTGACTGAAGGCGGCTACCATCACATGCGCTGGCGTCACGGCCTGGAATTCTCTCGATGGCCTGACCACGCTATCCAAGTTGCGCAGCACCTTGTTACAAGGTTTGATTCTCGTGATCATTCAGGCTTTCTATCACGAGACTCACTAATTTAATAGGTACGGGAGGTGTCAGCATGTTTGCCCTGCTAATCTGCATCGCTGCGGGCGTCCAACCAATTATCACATCTTCGTCCGACGAGAAGCTTGAAGCAATCAAGAAACTCGGCTCTCAGGTCCGCGATATAAACTATAAGACCACCCAGGACCAAGCATCGGAAGTCAAGCGCCTAACAGACGGTCGGGGCGTTGATTTCGTCGTCAACAACACTGGCCCAGCGTCTATTCCCACGGATATCAGCTTCTTGCGTCAGCGAGGGGGCACAGTATCCCTGGTTGGATTTCTTGATGGTGTTGGTGGTGATTGGCAGCCGGCTGCTATCATGGCACTGATGGGGAAGTCTGCGAGAATCAAGTGAGTTGATGCTTTTTCGAGAAATGATTAAGAATATGCACTGACAGCTGCTGTTTGAGGGGAATCGCCACTGGCTCCAAGGAGGATTATATTAACCTGAATTGGTTTCTAGAGGAGAAGAAGGTTTCCCTTGCTCCGCTGGTGGACCGTGTTTTCTCGTTCGAAGACTCGCCAGCAGCTTTTGACTATCTTTACTCTGGCAAGCATGTAGGAAAGGTTGTAATCAAGATCTAGCCCACATTCGCTCTTGTATTTCATAGAGGATACGAAGTAGTTGATTATTGATTGACTGTTTCGCCGAACGTGTTTATGAGGGAATTAAGCACCACGGTAAGACACCGCCAACGACAATAACCATGCGTCCGTGGTCGACTACCTGGTATATGCATTCTAACATTGAAGATACCCTGACCTTAGGGCAAAGCTCTTGGCCTTCTGAAGTGTCTGATGTAGGTCGGTTTCCCGATTTAATACTGCCTTATCCACCGCGATATGTTGGATATCCCTCCGGGGGCTCCTGGCGGAGGGCCTCTTCTCGCTCCGCTCGTGCGAGCGATCTCTACACCAGGTATAATTTTTGCTTTAACATCTCAAGTACGGATATTAGCACCAGGTCATGCATATATCCCAACGCGAGCATTTTCCAATTCGAGTTTCTATTACCCCTTGCCAAGTAAACTGATACGAGGATAATTGGTGAAAAGCGGTCTTATCGATGAGACATATAATGATTGAGGCCTTCTCTTGTTCAATGAGGAAGGTTACCGTCAACTGATGTCAGTGCATCGGGGTGACTTACTCGTGTCTTTACCCGGATTGGTCTGACGTGTAGATCTTTGCCAGAGAGTGGTAAGCTGAAGCGCCGCGCAAGCTGTGACCAGAAAGACTAGCCTGAAATAACCTTTCCAGCGTGCGTGGAATTTCTAGAAGGAATTAAAGTGAGCGGAATGACATAACTTGGCATAGTGGCGTAGATCTACCGCGCGTATGCCGATAAACAACTTCTACTGCATCTTCATTGACTCTCTTAGTGATGTTCACTGCCAAGTATGACAATTTGAATCACGTCTGGGGAATATTCGCCTTCCCCATGGGGGCTCTTGAGAATTCTGGTTCTCATCACTAATGAAAACTCATCGAATCTCACGACTCCAGACTCGGGGGACCTGATTTCGCAAAGCATTTGCATTCGTCGACATTTGTCTGGTGATTAGAGGGGATCAGGGACTCGAAATGTGGGTTATTATGGAGATTTGACTCTGGTGATGGAGTTTGCCAAGGCGAGAATGGAGATGGTTTAGTCATAGTAATCATGACCCCATAATATGCCAAGAATTGGTCAAAGTTTGCCTCGCGTTCATGAGGTTCTTCTTCATAGAGACAGAGGTGAATAACAGTAAGAATAAAGGGCAAAAGACAAGAAAGAAGAGGCTTACAGGCTACTGATACACCTGATATCTCGGTATCGATCTCGACGTCGTGTTAATGTTGGCGGCTAAATGAGGCTCAAATTCCTAGACGCGTCAAGACACGGCACTGACGTCAACCCCGGCGATACCGAGCGACAAGAAAAGCACAGACTTGTCTACTTCGGTCTAATTTCCATCACTCGAAGCCCCCAGGTCTTGTCCAGCGAAAGGGCAGTGCACCCTCTGGTCAGAATCCGACTGGCCCGGTCAACTTCCTCTATGGATAGCACAGCAACGTCTCACTCTTCCAGACACAAACTGACCGAGTCTGCCCGAGTTCTTATAGACCGATGTGGAAACGTTTCATAAACCCCCATGGGGCTTCCGTGCCTGGGGCGATATCCACTGAGGAATGGAGTCTAATGCAGCCTTGATTTCAGCGGCGATACTTCGTGCGGACCCTTTACCCCAATCAAGAAACCGCTGCCATGACGTCTCAGCGTCTCTTGCCCAGCCCCTATCCTGTCGGACCATCGCTGCGCTATTTTACAAGATTCGTGAGGCGAGTGGTATAAAGCTAGTGTGATTCCACTTGTATTTGCTTCTTCAGCTTCTGGTCCTTCATTGAGCTACATCTACATCATACACTGTCAATTGTCCAGGTGACAATCTTTATTCAACATCAACACAATACAGCAAAATGGAGAAAGATAACGTCGCCAAAACTGCTAGACAGTTTCATGATCCTAGCTCTGATAGCGATGGCCTCAAGCATGAGATTAGTTCTCACGAGGGTCACGGCCATGACTTCCAGACTGTGCAAGAGTCTGCTGACAACACCAACATTTACTCACAAGGCGGCAAGAACTTTCGAACACTGAAGCGATGGGATACCATTTTTATCCTTTTTGCTAATCAAATCGGCCTCGGTATCTTGTCTCTGCCCTCGACCCTCAAGACCCTCGGCCTCGTTCCCGGTATTATCGCCCTGATCGGCATTGGTGTCATCTCATGGTATACAGCCTATGAGTTGTTGCAGTACTACAGGTTACATCCCCAGGTGCTGAACATCGTCGATATGACCCGCTTCGTCGGTGGAAGAACCCTGGAGAGTATTGCCGGTGCCATGATGATGATCCAAGTCATTTTCGTCGCGGCATCAGCTATGGTCACCCTCTCAATCGCCCTCAACACAATCAGCAGTCACGCAGCTTGCACTGTTGTATTCATCTTCATCTCCTGCGCAGCCTGCTACGTCTTTTGCATTCCCCGCACTACCAAGTTTGTGTCGCACCTTGGCATCCCCAATGCTTTTAGTGTCCTGGCTGCATGCATTCTTGTCATGGTTGTTCTTGGTATCCAAGGTCCCAAGGGCGTCGATAACATGTCTGAGTGGAAGAGGGAGATTGTTATTGTTGGAAACCCTACTTTCCGAGATGGTCTTAATGCTTGCTTGAAGATTGTCTTTGCCTACGCTGCCAATCTGAGCTTTGTTGTAAGTACGTCACATACATAACCATAACCCTATACTAACTAGTGTTAGGGCTACCTCGCTGAGATGACCAACCCTCTTGAAGACTTCAAGTTCTGTCTGACTGTCCTTGAGTGCGGTTCCATGACCATGTATGTCGTTTTCGCTGTCATTTTCTACTGCCTCGGAGCCGAATACACAACCTCTCCCATTCTGGGATCGACCTCGACGACCTTTGCAAAGGCTGCTTTCGGTATCGCCCTCCCTGCCATCTTCGCTACCGGCCTCGCTTACGGTCACATTGGATCCAAGTACATCTTCGTTAATGTCATGAGATGGACTGGCAACCTCAACGAAGTCACCTCCAACTCTGTGAAATCTTGGTCAACCTGGATCGCCTCCGTTACTGGCTTTTGGATCGTCGTATTCATTCTGTCCAACGCTATTCCTGTCTTTGATTCGATCCTTTCTATTACATCCGCGACAACAATCTCTTGGTTCACTTATGGTTTCAGTGCCGTCTTTTGGTTCCACATGAACCAAGGTCAATACTTCCGTGACTGGAAGAAGATCTCTTTGACTATCGTCAACGCCTTTCTTATCATCATGTCACTTTTCATGAATGCAGCTGGTCTGTGGGCATCCATCACTGAACTTCTCGACATCTTCAACTCTGATGGCGGCGTTCGTGGTGTCTTCTCTTGCGGAGACAATTCATAGGATGCTGTTTACCTCTTCTTGTACAATAGACTTCTTTCAAGTAGCGTTTTCTCAATTATATGGCAATTTTATCGTTCACTCGGTTTGCTGGTCATCAGAATTTAAGTTGGTTGTGATGCACTGGAGGTATTCTTCGTGATGATTCGATTGAAAGAAATGGTGTTTCTTCCTGGCTTGACTTCTATATCCTTCAATTGGCAATGCGATGTGATGCCAGCTTAGGCTCATTCTTTGCGTGTTGAATTGAGCCCAGATACACTCGTGATTTGGCCAACTTCTAGCACCTTCCAGGCCCATGGGAACCCGGGAATATCGTTGTTATGTTACAGGCCAAATGAAGTACGGAAAGGTGCGTCTTGGCGCGAGCGATGACAGGTACAGCTGAGTTTAGCGTGCGCCCTTAATTGACATTGAGCATCGATAGCTAAAAATGCGCCTTCTGGGTGACATTTGTAACACCCACCGAGAAAGAATTCGAGAAAGAGGCTATAGATATAAATGACCAAGTTCTTTCAGAGAATCAAGACAAAGAATAGCATCATTTACCTCTATCTCTATCTCTATCTTCATCCAAAATGACTCGCAATACGTCTTCCCCGCCTTTCACCATCCGAAGCCACCAACCTGGTGACATGGGTTACATAACGTATCGACACGGTGCAGTCTACGCTCAAGAATACGGCTTCAACTATCGCTTCGAATCTCTCATTTTAAGAATCACCGCCGACTTTCTCGACAACTTCAAGCCTGACCTAGAAGGTTGTTGGATTGCTGAAAAGGACAGTTCATTCCTCGGCTGCATCATGCTGGTACAAGACAAAAAGCCCAAAACCGCAAAGCTACGACTGCTATTGGTGGACGAAAGCGCAAGAGGTCTTGGTGTCGGAACCGCCTTGATTCAGAAAGGCATTGATTTCGCGAGGGAAGCGGGATATGAACATGTCGATCTTTGGACGCAGAGTATTTTGGAGGGTGCGCGACGATTATATAAAAAGGCTGGGTTCGAAATGATTGAGACGCAGAATCATAGTGATTTTGGGGTTGAGTTGACGGGGGAGTTCTGGACGCTAAAGCTATGAGGGAGGGTACTCGATTCAGAGGTCTCGGGGAGCAAGAAAATATGGGACTTTAGAAGAGTGTGCTAAAATAAACTTATTAGGACATAATCCCCTAAGTTTAACCTAAATGACCTAAATCTCTTTACTACTTAGGATCGAGCCCTGGGTTTTCTCTGGGAGGATGAAACGTGCAGCTGCACTAGCTCACTTGCGCGAGTCACCGTAAACTCATCCGTTTAACAATCTATTGACTCTTTCCAAAGGCCATGCCATCAGCGTGGACTTACGTGCTTTGTTCGTGGTGTCGACGACTAACAACGGGCTTTGCTGCCCATCAGGTATTTCAGCTCTCAAAAGGACCATCCACGGCAACTTGAAAATGGACTCAGAAGGACTGACAGCCAACTCTAGTGGAAGTCAGTCACTGCAAAACTGCCCTCAAAATCGCTTGCGGGCCGCGCCTTCCTTCGTCGGTCGGACACGCGGGAAGTCCACATGGCGGTTAAGCTTAAACACCCATAACCAATGACAGAGAGTGCATCTCCAAAAAGGGGATATATACTAATGCTGCGAGACTCTGCGTGCTGGGAGACGTTGGCGAAAGCATCTTGCCTCTCCCATTAACGGGCTGATTCGCTGGCCCGGTCATGCGAGCCAAGTGATTGGATACAGCCGCTGTGAGGGGCTTTGTCTCGAGGATTTTAGGGTCGAATCAGCATGGGGTTCCAGCACTCTATTGTGTCTTTTTAGGGGCGATGGCCGTAAACGCGGTCAATGTAAGGAATACGAGAAAGCGGTGGTAGAATTGGAACAAAACGTAGTGTTCTGTAATTGTTCCTTGAATTTGGTTGGGGGCTCATAATATCCAGCTACTAACTGCTTTGTTGGGGTCACAGCCATCGCAAGGCACGCAGCAAGCTAAAATTCACAATCTAAAACTGAGATTTAAATACACAAGTTTTATGCCCCAATCAATAATTTCACTCGCAACATACTTTTCAAATTCTATTTTATTTGCAAGCCTATATTGAATACTGTTGTTGAAATTCTCCCCCTCCACTCGCGACGAGCATAAGCCCTTCCCTTCATATCTTGACCGCCTTCAACGCACAAAGTAAATGAGCCACTAAATATTGCAGTGTGTCATCCAATAGATCAAATTATCGACCTTCCTCCACGAGTTGCCCAATAAGATCGAACATCACCAGCTCATATAGGACGGTATGAGCATTTTCGTCCAATGACAGCCAATTCTGACCCCTCAAAAACTCTGATATCACCTCTGTTCCCTGCATTCTCCAAAAGTCTCGCGCCATCGACACAGCCAGTTCAACTCCACTGTCCAAGTATGGCGAGGGACAACTTTCAGCCCCTGGGAAGATCGTCTTGTATATACGCTCCCAGCGTCGTTTGTCAGATAGTTGCGGATTGTCTTTCTTGGAAAGTCTGCCTCTCTGGTAGAAATTGATACCCTCTGGTATCTTGAGAGACTCGTTTCTGCATCTTTTCTCCAGGATATGCCTGTCGCATTTCGACACGTTGTCAAAAGTCTTTGAGCATCTCGGGCAGTAGGGCGGCCTAGCGTGATGCCGTTTCACATGCCTTTTCACACTCTCGATGGAGTTGAGTTCGTGATTAATCAGGCAGGCAGAATGTCTCTTTGGGTTTGAAGCATGAAAGGGACATCGGTAGCGGGAGTGGCCTCCTACTGGTGATATAATAACAAAGGAATCGTTACTCGAGCGAAACTCGCTATAGCAAATTGGACTGAAGTTCGTTGGAGTCACCCAATCGCATTCATCTCCGCGCTGTTGTCGTGTTTGTTCGTGGTTCGGTGGCTTGGCGTATATCGCTTGCGAGTGAAAGTTGTCAAAATGCGCACGAGCCACTGGTAGTAAATGCTGTCTCGCCATTTGAATCCTGGGGTCATAAAGCAATCTGCTATTTTTCCATCGCGTCGACTCGTCCTCGCAACAGGATTCGTCACCTGAGCTTTCGTTGGCACTGTTGTAGCTATTTTCTCTGTACCCAACGTCGCGATCTTGAGAGCCGTGTCGGTGGTGTTGAAGGCGAGATATTCTGACTCCACTAGCACTGTGTGTTGGAGGCTGTGAAGGCCTTAGTGGAGTTAATGCGGCTCGTCGGGGGCGAAGACGAAGAATGCCCATGACGATTATCAATGGTTGTAGAGAGGGGAAAATAATATGAAATGTGTGTGACAACTGAATATTCAGTGCACTATGATTGGGAGGTGAATGAGGCTCGGTGCGGGTTGCGATATGAAATGGTGACTTAATTGTAACCCCTCTTATACATTGAGCCTCATAGAGTGGCCCCCCGCTTGAGCCGCATGGCCCGAATCTCAAATCACAATTGTGTAGGTGTGTAGAGCCGCAGAGTTTTGCGGCGACGAATGAAAGCGGTAATCTGCGACACAAGCTGAGCCTCAATTTTACTGGGGTCCCGGGCAAGAGTTACAAGTCACAAGTGTGACAAATTAGCCACTAAGCTCGCTGTTCTTGCACTGACAGAGCCTTATTGCCCCCGTGCTTATCTCGAGGTGTTGATGCATTTTATCTGTCCTTATGTCACTTTTCTGGGTCACCTGTTGTCATGCATCAACGAAAAGATCTATATATTTCATATTCAGCTGATGCATCATTGTCTTGGGCAACATTGGGCGCCTTGAGTCACATCGCTCACCAATCAGGTAGGAATTTCAGGCCTCATTACTCTTCGATTCTCTACAGGATGCGCCTCGATAGATTCGTCATCTTGAGGCCATACCATGCTATTTCGAGACTGTCTTATATATGTGCAATATCCAAGGTTCAGGTATTCACTTATGCAAATCCAAAATTCCAAAATTGTATAAAACAACAATAGCCTGCATGGACAATATTGTTCACTCAATAGTATGCCCACTGTTATCAATCTCTTCAAAATAATGACCGTCGTCTGGGCAATTCATCCACTGACGAAAGACTTCATCCACATCAACGAAGGCGGCAGCTTCTTCCAAGGGCTGGGGCCAAAAAACTTCATCCGACATGTCCTGTGATCCAAAAGGCCTCGCTCCCATTGTTGGAATGTTTGGTTGATTATATAAATCACCAGTACTAGGCCTAAAGGGCTCCATGGTATCAGGCCAAGGCTCTGGATCATGGCTGGGCTGTATGTCTGGGAACCAAGGTATTTGTGTCGGTGTTGAAGGTACCAACACAGCCTGGGCTTCATCGTGTAAAAGAGAGTTGGAAGTGGGAATGGGATTTCGCAACAGCCTCAGTATAGCGTCCATAGTAGCGGAGGTAGTATCCCCTTCCGGCCTGGCCAATGTATCGCGTCGGAATGACTGTAAAATGGTCGGCAGTTCTCTCTCCAGAGTGCTGTGCTGCACTTCAAGTATACAGTCTACTGTTTCAAAAAACGGCGAATGTGGAACTGCGTGTTCTCCAAATAGCTTTTCCCATGCTTTGAACCACTTTTCTTCATGAGTACCATGTAGACCGGCAAGGTCATCATACTCATCTTGAAGAAGAAGTCCAGTACCCAGAGCAGTTTTCTCAGCACAGGTATCTTGGCGGATATGCTCGTTCTTTTCGGCCTCGGCAAACTCTCCTCCAAATTCTTTCCGGCACTTGGGGCAATGATCTTTTCTGATGATGTGCATTCGTTTGAGGTGTTGCAAAACATGATCCCATTTCGTTAGGTCGTAGCCAGCGCAACACTGGTATTTGCGAGGATCAAGCTTGAAGAAAAGACAGGCAAGCTTCTTGATAAAAGGCTGATGGGGACCAAACCCTCTTTTCTTCTTGCCTGGGCCTTGTCCATCTCCCTTGTTGCCTTTGCCATTATTCCGGCCATTGTTCTGCTGGTCCGATCGCTGTTTCTTTTCACCAGATTGATTGCTAGAGCCTGGCGAGCCAGCTCGCTTATCGCCGATGCTCGGCGCTTCAGATCCATAACATTCCAAAGTTGGGCAGTAAAGAATCCACCAGTGGCGGTACCTGCGGTTACCCGAGAATAATAGGACGACACTGGGGGCGTCATTGGCTCCATTGTTACAGTGTCGGGTAGCCGCACTAATTTCGACTGTAAAGGGCAAGGGTGAATATTTCTTTTGAACCTTGGTGGCTACATGCTGGCTTTTATCCATGGTTGGTCCCTCTGACTTATAAAAATCGGCAAGAAGACTCAGAATGCAGAGATGCTTGATCAAAAGCTGCAGCTTTATTGGCAGCTTTCTCTGTTTCGGCGCAATTGAGTAGTAACTGGAATCCTGAAGCATCAGACCAACACCATCTTCTTGGTGGATCTGAAGCCCACTTGGTGTGATGGTAGTGGTGTTCATTGTGGAAACAAGGCTGTAGGGAAATCGACGACAAAAGCAAGATTGCTGATTGATAGTCAGATTGCTCAAACAATGACTTGTTCTTGTGGAATTCTGTTTAATAATAAGTTTGAAGAGTTGAAGCTATCACAAGTGAAAAATGAATTCTTGTTTAACATTCCAAGCCAATTGTCTTACGTGGGATCTAACGAGTCCACCACCAATATCCCCTCACACCGTTGTGTTGGTAAGGCGGCCAAGGCACCCAGAAGTAAATCTAGAACAGCAGTAATTATTCTTCAGTTTCAGCAGTCATTCAGCTGTATCAATGTAGAGCAACGTGTCTGGTGTAATGGAGGGGGAGGGGTGAATATTGTACTGCATTATAATTGGCTATATCCGAGAAAGCTGCAGTAGCGGCTTCAACACAGATGTGTGAAGGAGGGTCGGAGCAACACATTTGTGTTCATATTGAAGCCACAAGATATGTGATTGGCCAATCCGCCTTGCATCGAAGGAGGCTCTCGAGAAGGTCTACCATAAACTAGAGCGCACGAGGTCATTATGAAACTGACATTTTCCAGGATGCACTGTAAATAAGCCTAAGCTGTAGCTATGCATCGTATCATTGGAGATTCTATCAGGTGATTTTGTTGAACACAATTGTGTTAAGATTTTGGCGTCAATATACCTCTTTGCAGTAACCCCTAGACAGTGAAGAATTACTACATAGGCAGGACAATTTTACCCGAATTGAAGACTAAGGAATTTGGTTATGCTGTAGGCACAAAAGCCGCAAGACAGAAAGGCTAACTTAAGGCCGAGAGTAAAGGTAGTAAAGAGTCTAAATGCTATTATGAAATAGAGATCTCAGTATTTAATCACAAGTAATCAGCCAAGGGCCGCAAGAAAACTGAGGACTTCTGTCCTAAGTTATGAACATGTTTAGGTAAATTTATGTACATTTAGGATAATTCAGTATACCTTTTATACAGTCTTCAAATGCCTGCATATTACAGTGGCTCAGGTATGCTGACGCTAAAGCCACTCCCTGCAGCACTGAAACCCCTCTCCATTTGGCATTGGTACGAACTGCCAGTAAGCGTGCCACGACCACTGAAGGACGTCACTTACGTTTTTCCATTTTCTCATCATGCATCCCATGCTTGGTATGGCATCGACCTGATCAGCGTCCCTATTTGTTATATCCTGGATAAGCCTGATGGATTCAAAGGCTTTGTGAGAATGCTTTACCAGACTGATATGAAGAAATCCGCATCAATACGCCAGTTGTCTTTCACTGCAGTCCTGTTCGCAGGAATACTCGTTGAATCGACAGTGCTAGAGTTCATGGCAGGCCAGAACTCCTGTCCATGGCTCCAGCTAAACAAGCCGCTGGAGGTAGGCGAGGGGTCAGACAGTGACGTGTCTTTTGCAACCCCGGGAGCCAGTTCAGATATCTCTACGGCACAACATTCTATAACCTCTTCACTCTACCTCGAATCTATATCAGGTTCCTCAACGACCATACCACCATTTCCAAAGTACGAGACACGGTCACAGACACTCAGCTTTGCAGAAGCACTTCGTCTTACCCAAATAGTGGATCATGGGACGGAAGCGGCCAACGAATTTAATGCCGAAACGCAACCCCAATACTGTTCTCTTGATATGCTTTCGAATGAGGCGCTCTCATGGAGGCAGGCATCTATTGATGAAGCTGGAGGATTCACGTCTTTCAATGTATCAGACACCTACGAATATTACGGACAGGACTTGACAGACAGTCTATCAAGTAGATACATGTTTGAACCTTCTTCCACTTTACTGTTAACATACGGCAAGGGTGGGATAGCTTGCTCTCAAGTACTTATCTATCCGCTGACAACGTAACAGGCGACCATTCCGAACCACTACAGTCAATCAAAGGAGGTCTACCGTCCTCAAGAGCACAGTCAATACCTCTGGGCCCTACTGAGACGTGCATAGGCTACGAAGATGGGAGCCCTTGCCCCTCAATGGTTGAAAGTGACGATTCCAGTGTGGAGGACATTGAAGTAAGAAAAGCCTTTGCTTGCCCTTATTTCCGGCTCGATCCAGTTCGCCACATCGAATGCTTGAGCCGAAAGCTCTATCGCATACAAGACGTCAAGCAACATCTATCTCGGCGCCATTACATGGCGCGAGATAAGTCTTCAGACGCTTCGGATAATACGAGGGGAGTAAATACAAGAACACAGAGCATTTTGAAACTTCGCTTAGATAGAAGACTAACCCCAGAAAGGCAATGGCACGAGATCTGGAAAGCTCTGTTTGATCGGAAATTGCCAAGAGAAGGGCCTTATCTCGGTAACTCTAAGGAAGAAATTGTTGGCAGTATGATTGCGGTATGTAAGCAGGGAAGCAGTCGAGTTGTCCCGGGGATATTGAGAAGCCTAGGCCTTTCCATTGAGAAAAGGAAATCTGTTCAACAGTTGATGGAACAGCTTCTTAGCGGCTTTCAAGCATTATCAGATGAGCGATCGAATGACATGGATATGGAGGAGACGGAGAAGGCTTCGACATGCGGTGGCGTTGATTCGATGCCAATGACACCAAGAGATATGGAGTTTGAGTTTGACTTTAACGTACCACTACAACGATCACCCTCGCCAGAGATTTCTTACACCAGCAAGGACATCACGCAGATTCAGGAATCCAGTTCGGTAATACCGACTGAATTGTCAGACTATACCACTTCTGAGAGAAACAAGGAGGAGGACATCTTAATGGGCTATCAGTCTACAAAACACTTGATCCCAGACGCCCAGGTAAAGCATTCTTGGCCACCAAATACTGCAATTGACACGCCCAAGACAATTGAAAGCTCGGAGACGGCTTGTGCTACAATCGACACCGAGCCCGCTGGAAGGTCACTGACTTGTTTGACTCACGTTCTCGAGGATAGGAAGGACCCTGACCCATATGAGTATGTTGACGCATGGGAATGCGTTAACTGCGGATTTGAATACATCTTCAGACCTAGAGGAGCGAGCAGTGACATGTTGTGTTTTAACACCCCATGCTTAGGGCAGCTTCCCAGCTACTACAATTCAGTTTACAAGGCACGGGTCATCAGAGGAGGTTGAAGGCTTTTTGCCGTATAGAAAGACTCGATATGAGAAAAAGACTACTTTTTTTATTTTTAAAAGACTTTAGTAGTCGAGGGTCGTGGTGCGTCTTGCTAAGTTCGCAGCTCCAGATATATTGAGAGCTACCACCAAGGAAACCACCTAGCTGCCCACCCATCAGCATCCCAGAATGATTGTGCCCATTTCCATTGGCCAGGATCTATTTCAAAAACGTCTTTACAATAGACCCATGGATTCCAGCTATGCTTCTCTACTGTCCCAATCCTGTATAGCTCAATACCGTGAACCATGAGAACGTTGGGATGTCGACTGTCCAAGACGCTCTCAAAGTTCGATAGCACAAACCGTGACTGATCTTCAAGATCCATACTCTGGAGATGTAGAAGCATGCCTAACCCTTCTGATGTGAGGTAGTGCACATATTTATTGACCTCGATCTGTGCGCAAGTTCGTAGTCGCCGCCTTTGCCGCTCGTCCGCCACTTGGGTGTTATCCGAATCCCCGTCATTGATGATGGCCTTCATCCTTACACTCAGATGGCGCTTTATATCATTCATCATGGTGCAGTGCTGATCGTAGACAAAGTATGCAATGGAATAGAAGGTTTCCGTGGCGTACATCGAATCGCGTGACTCTAAATCACATAGACGCGGCGCAAGGAGGAGTCGACGTATGCTCTCGTCCCTCGGAAATAACGGCTGCTCCATGTGGAAGAAAGCCTGGACGTAGCTCTCGAAGCGACAGGCTGCGTTGATGAACCTTTGGTGCTCCGTGAAGGAGACTTTAGGCCAGTCTTCTGGGTTTCTATATCGAAATAATTCCTCCCGCACCTCGGCGATATAGCTTGTTGTTAGCCATCCAACCTCGGTTGCAAGAGTCGAAAGTGCGCATATGGTTGCGAGTGAGGCCCGGTAGGACACGTGATGATGGGTATTGTGGCTGCCGATACAAGACCGGAGGATTGGACTGACGATTTGTTCGCGATGCTGTGGCTTAGTATCATTGAACGCGGGATCCTGCTTGGCATGTCGGAGTCGGGCCGCGAGTAAGTAGGCAGTTGAGACATGACCCCCACAGGCTTCCAAGATTTTAGTCGTGTGCGGTGTCATCACTTGCTTCCTGTTGTCGAGAAAGCAGTGTAACAACCAAGGATCGGCGCGAGTCATGGCGGAAATATCTTGTGGGGTATCGACATATTTCATGATCGCCATTGCGAGCTCGACGGGTAGATCCTGAAACCCGGCCATGGTGGGCGTTGGTGAGCAAAGGAATGACTGAGGATGGAGATGGGGGGGGGG